>QRFJ01000508.1:506706-543323 GCA_006176705.1 Cocos nucifera | reverse complement strand
AAATAAAATAATTAAAAAAATTAATTTTAATATAATAAAATAATAAAAAAAAAAAACAAAAAAATCTATTTTTTTTTTTTGAATCATACATTAGGGTTACACTAATACATGCATGATAGAAAATTACTTTTTTTGATTTAGTTGAACTTAATTGAATGGTTGATTCACATTAAATATAATAATGGCTAATCTGAATCTAATAGTCCAAAAATTAGATAAAGTGCCTTCTGCTTAGAAAAATAGATCAACTCCTAATCCTAGGTCAACAATCTCCTGCACAATTCACATCATCTTCTAATTATCAGGAGATTTATTCAATCTGTGCTAGCCCAACCCATCATGTGAGTGAATATCCTATGACTGCACAGTTTTCATATTTTATCCAAGAACAAGTTCAAGCTACTCAAAGATACTCCAAATTGATTAATGACCCATTTTCAAATTCATATAATCCAGATTGGAGTAACTTTAATTTTTCTTGAACATCCCAACAGACTCAAGCTCAGACCCAAATTTCACTTGAGCAAAATTATCAAAATAGATCCCAATATCAAAATTATGCCTATAATAATGATCAGCCTAATCAATTTATCCAGCCATCATATTATAATCAGCCCTCATATCTACCTCCTCAATAGACCAATCTAGCTGATGATAGATTTAACCAACTTCAACAATTGATTATGACTCAACAACAATCTATTGCTAAGCTAGAAGCTCAAATTGGATAATTAGTTGAGTCTAACATGAGGAGAGAACTAGATCAACTACCGAACCTACCAATTTCAAACAACCCACCTAATATCCACCAATCATCTGAACCAAGTTATCAATTTAATGTCTCACCTAAGAATCCCCAATTTGAGAATACCAAAGTAATTCCTGAACTTAAAAGATATAGAATTCTTATGGACCCATACCAAGACCAGGTGAGAGAGTCTAGTACTGATGCTAGCCAAAATAAAAATTTAGAGAAACTGGTTAGTACTGAGACTAACCACATAGAAGAATCCGAGCCAAGAATTAATACTGATGCTAGTTCTAGTTTAAATGAGATAGAAAAAAGAGAAAAGAGAATAGATGATTTACCCAAAACTTATAAATCTAATGTCCTATTCCCTTCAACCCAATAAGTCGGTTCTTCTTACAAAAATCAAGAGGCATGTAATAAAATGTCAATGGAGTTATTTAAATAAGATCACATTAATTTATCTCCAAAATTAAAACAGCCTTTAGTCACCATTCCAGCACCCATTGAACCAAACATAACTCCTAAAACTCCATTCATGAGTATTTTAGAAGAACAAATAGGAGAAATTCTTAATAAATATGGGTCTGAGAATGGAATCACAAATTATATCCCTAAAATTAATAATGAATATATCAATAATGGGATTATAGATCAACTTTCTGAGATTGGCAATCCAAAACCATTGGAATTTGTCAATCTAATATTTGACACAGGATGGTAAGCTGCATTATGTCTGGCTGAAGATAGTAAACTTAGCGCTTGTTGGGAGACAACCCAATATTTAGTTTTTATCTAATTTATCTTTTTAGTTTATTTTTTTTAGGATAATTTGAATAAGTTGGAGGGAGAGTTCAAATTTTTAAAGGCACATGCTGGATCAAAAATATATTGAGTTAGGTGTATTCTTCCATGTTCTTTATTACATCCTTTATTTTTTCTTCTCCATTGAGGACAATGTCGATTAAGTTGAGGAAAAAGAAAAATAAAAAATTTTAAAATTTTAAGTCCTTGAAAAAGTTAGTATTTAGTATTTAGACACCTGATTATGCTTAAGAATCGAATTAAACTAAGCATTTTTAAAAGAAAATTGATACATAGATCAGAGAATCTGTGAGATATTAAGAAATCAAGTATTAAGAAAATTCAATAAAGAGTTAAGTCTAGAACATAAAAAGTTTTTCCTTGGAGCATTTCTAATTATTTCTACTAGCATCAAAGAAAAGTCTACTTTTTATAGGCTTGTGTAGGATAACTATACATTTCTTCATATATAAATTTATTTTAATAAAATAGTTTTCAAGTACTTCTCACTGAGTAATCGGACCTCTTTGCCTAAGCAAGCATTGAGTTTTGCGTCAAAAGGTGGGAAGGGCAAAGAAGCTCGTTGTAAAGCTAGTTTTAACTCGTAGCCTATTTGATTCGAGCTAGAAAGCTTAAGGAGTTAAGACACTCAATAGTGATACAACGTTAATATATATATATATATATATATATTGGTTTTCCACCAAGTAATCGGATCCCATTGCCTAAGTAAGCAATGATATTTGCATCAAAAAGTGGGCAATATAAAAATAAAAAAATTAATAAATGAAGGAAGTAGCAATACACTTGTCTATATGAAAGTTTAGACAAATCAGAGATAAAGATAGGATAATTTAGAAAAAGTTCTAAAAAATTTAATATTTTTTACTTAATTTCTTTATTGATAAGTATTAATACCTCAATGATATGTCTCATTTAAGCTCTACTGAATATCAATGGCCATTTTGAAAACTGCTTAGGTAAAATTCGAAACTCTAAAGTTAAAAGATATTTAAAACTAATTTCTTTCTTTACTCGAGGATGAGCAAAGCTTAAGTTGGGGGGTGTGATAAGCATCATAAATTCACCAATAAAAATATTAATTTATTAATTAATTTATATTAATTTTTAAAAATTATTAATCAATTTATATATAATTTTTGAAGAATTTATATTTTTATTAATTAAAAAATTAATTAAAAAATAATAAAATTAAAAAATAAAATTTTATTATTAATGGAAAGAGCTCATTTTTTTGATCATAATGAAATAAATTTTGAGTAAAATGGAGCTAAAATAGAAAAGATATAAATTTTTAAAGAAATAAAATAAATAAAATTTAAATTAAAAAAAGAAAATGGCTCAGCCGGCTCCGCAAGCTAAGCCACCAAGCCATCAAAGCCAACTCAGTCGATGAAGCCATCAGCCAGTCCATGATCCAGGCATGGACCGCCAGCTCAGCAGAAACCGACGAATCAGAGCCTGCCACGTGGTGGACCTAGACCCCTAAAGGGTTTACAGAAAATTCATCACGGCTCATAGGGCATTTTGGACTTTTCATCTATCAATAAAAGGTGCTGATTGGTTGTGGTGTACGATGTAGCGGGTCCATGCGGTCCATGGGAATAGTAAACGTGCGATCGTACGGTGGTGGTTGTTTGCAATCAAGATCAGACGGTCAGCATTTTTTTTGATTGCCGATTTCACTCGAATCGCCATCAGATGGTAGCGCTTGATTTCAGCTTCGATCCAATGGTCCAGAATACTTTCGATGGTGATCAAAACTCCTGAAGCATGATTTGCGGCTAGATTTCCTCCATCAAGTGCAATCCAATGGTCAGAAATTGATCCGACCCGATTTGGGTTGATATACATTCGATTTTGATGATTCTCGGACCGTTGGATTCCTATTGAATGGCCAAATTTCACCAGGCTTACCAAAGTCACATCAGAGCTATTTTAATTCAAATTTTATTTAGATTTTGATGATTATAAAGGCCATTAGTCCCATATTGCCTTTAGAAATAAATATCCAGCTCTCCTAGCTCTAAAAAAAGGATCCCAAGCCTCCAGAAATCAACATCTTCAATTAAGATGAAGCTTTGGTACAGGACTAAGCTAGGCTATGGGTTAAAGGCTACTTCAAAGTAACGGATGCCGAGAAGAAGAGTCAGACTTCTATACCATCTTTCTGCCAATGCCGATCCAAGATCAGAGATCAGGCTATTTTATTCTTTTTAAATTCCATGTATTTAAATTTTAAAATTTTAATTAATAAAAATTTTATTTTTGCACTTTAATTTTTTGCTTTTTATTTTTATTATAATTTAATTTTTGTACTTTAAATTATTGCTTTGCAAGTAGATGCTAAGATCTAACTAGTAGATCTTAGTACCAAGTTTAAATTCCTGCACCTTTTAATTTTCACTTTTTATTTTTCGACTTCATTTTTTATCCCAAAACTCTTCTCTTTTTTTTTCAAAAATTAAAGATTTTAAATCTAAAAATACTACCTTCCCTATGGATTCGATCCGACTCACTGCTATCTATGTATTTTTAATTATTTTAAGAAGTCGGATTAAACTGATAAACACGGTGTCTTAACGACAACATCACGTTCCTATCAAGTTCAATAGGTAAAAAAATTGACACCTATAGCTGAACCTGAGTCAGATTTGATTAGATCAAATTCGAAGCCTAGTGTACCTACATCGTTAAGACGATCCGGTAGAGTACCGCATCATTCGGATAGATACTATGATTTCTTGGTCCGATATGGTGATCCCATCAAACTCGATGAGAATGATGAGAATCTGATCACTTATATGGATGCTATGCAAAGACCTAATTCTAAGAAATGGCTTGAGGCTATGAAATCAAAAATAAAGTTCATGAAGGTCAATGATGTATAGACATTGGTTGACCCACTTGAAGGAATTAAATCCATTGGGTGTAAATGGATCTTCAAAAGAAAAAGAAGCACAAATGGAAAGGTGGAGATCTATAAAGCCTATCTAATTGCCAAGAGATATCATCAACATTATGGTATTGACTATGACGAGATATTTTCTTCTATGGCAATGCTCAAATACATTCAGATAATGCTTGCGATAGCTATCCATTTGGACTATGAGATCTAACAGATGGATGTGAAGATAGCTTTTCTAAATGGAAAGCTAATTGAAGAGGTATATATGATACAACCTGAGGGGTTCACATCCATAGATGAGTCCAAGGTATGCAAGCTTTAGAGATCCATTTATGGATTGAAGTAGGTATCTCAAAGTTGGAACATATATTTTGATAAGGTGATCAAAATATATGGCTTCATTAAGAACGAAGAAGAGCCCTACATTTACAAGTGGGCAAATGGTCTAGCAGTGGTATTTCTTATCTTGTACGTGGATGACATTCTCTTAATCGAAAATAATATTCCTGCACTGCAGGGAATAAAAGTCTGATTATTAATATAGTTCTCCATGAAGGACTTGGGTGAAGCATCCTACATCCTAGGGATGAAGTATTATGGTATCAACTTGCTCTGATACCAAACTATTAAGATATCAGCTACTTTGATACTACTTATTAAGGATCTAGTACCAAATTATTATGGCAAAAAGAAAAAAAAAATAAAATAAAAAAATAATCAAGTACATGAATCAGCCTAAAGGCTCACCTCCATGGGGCATGCAAAGCTTCACTATGAAAGAGAAAAATAAATACAAGAGGAGAACACCCACTCTCATTGTTGGAAATGTGTCCCAAAGTCAATTATCATTCTATTGATGGTTGGACCATATATTTATAATTATATATGAATTATAAATTAATAAAAATTATTTTGACATTTTTCATCATAAATTCTGTTGTCTTCTAATGAACTCCTATATTATGATGAAGTCCTTAGGACTATTTAGATTTAGCAAAGAAGGATTTGTCATTTAGTTCTTAAATAGTTTATGATCAAATGATATGTTGTTTCTTAGGATGACAATATTTATCAAGTATAGGTCATCGTGTGCCATATAGGTTGGTTGTCCTCATAACCAAGGAGTGTTAAGATACTGATATGGCATGTAAGAGAGATATATGGGTACATCTATACTAAACATGACCAACTCTGGGGCTTTTCTCCTATCAAGATTAGCTTCGATGGAATATGGGTATAAATGTCCCTCCGACCTGAGATCACCATGGTGACTTTCAAACAACTCACTGTGTTTTGGTGCCAGACTATCTGAGTTTCTAATTCAGTGATGGAAGATTTTTGGGCACAGTCAAGTACTTGTGGAGTTGTTGCGTGTGTCAAGATGAGATTAACCACTCCTGATTTTAGGAGCTATGTTCAATTGTATTTCAATTTAGCAAAATCTTGGTCAGGGTAGTCTTAGTGAGGAGTCATAGGACTAATTGCTTTGAGATACGACATGGATGTATTTTCTAGGGTTAACAGTCTAACCCTGAGTCATCTATTATATAGAGGTCATAGGGATGAATTATACGGTAACCATATTCACGTAGATTCTGAATGTTGCGATTGTGATTATTCGACCTATCCAGACATCGGATACCATTGCTAGATGGTCACTTTGATTAGTATAGAAATTGATTTCTATACTATCGGCTTAGGTTCGGACCTATGGGGTCACACACATTAGGAGTTTCTATCTGATCTGATGGCTGATCAAGAGTCCTACTGGATTGGGACTCTGAGTCTAACTTGTCTGAAACTCTCTGATCAAGAGTTTCAATGGTCTGAAACTCGATGGTCAAAGAGTTTCACTAGACTGAGACTCTATAACCAAGAGTCCTATTGGACTGGAACTCTGAGTCCTACATGTCTGGAACTCTCTGATCATGAGTCCTGATAATCTAGGATACTGTGGTCAAGAGTCCCACTGGATTGGGACTCTGTGACCAAGAGTCCTACTAGACTGGGATACTGAGTCCTACTCATCTAGAACTCTCTAATCAAGACTTTCACTAATATGGGACTCAATGATCATGAGTTCGATTCATTTGGGACACTGGGTTCAAGAGTCTCACTGATTTAGGACTCTTCAAGAGTTTCATGTTGATAGGACTCTGTTGCCCAGTAATCCATTCAATTTAGACTTAAATATTTTTTAGAGAATTAATTAGCAATTTGATTGCTGATTAGCTTAATTTGATTGAGTGATGAGGATTTAATCAAGTCCAATTGAATTTGATTCGATTGGATTTGACCCGATCAGGTCATGAGATGACCTAATTGCTATGGGAGTTTTGACCCTGATTTGATCAGGACGTAGGTCTAATTAATTTTTAATTTAATTAGAATTTTATTAGATTAGGCTAAGTCTAATTTGGTTGGGTTTAATCTGGTTTAATTGGATCTAAATTAATTGGATTGGTTGAAACCAATCAGGACCAAGTCAAATAAAGTTTGAATTCAAATCTTCCATGCTCCCACCATTTTTGACTTTTCCACTCTGCTTCCCACACCCTCTCTTTTGTTTGTCGAATATTTTTTGAGAAATAAAAAATATGAATGTAGAAGGAGAGTCCTTCTATGTGTTAAACATAAGGGAGGGGGCATTGGATAAGGATAAGGGGCTCATTTGATTTTTGAAATCAAGTGAGTGATTAAAATCTCTTAACCACTCGACCCTTATCATTTTTTATGCAGTTTTTTTATGGTATTCACATCAATAAATTATTAAAATTTTTGTGAATGTAGGAAAAGGAGTGAGAATTATGTGGTAAAAATTTTAGAGTATTTGGGCATTAATTTTGGGTGAGAAAAATCTTGGAGTGAAGGTGAATAGGATCCTACAGTACTTTTCTTTTCCTTTATGCCTCTTTTCTCTTGTGATTTTTACCTCTTAGGATATCCTATTTTTAGATATGATCTAAATAGAGATTATAGATCTAAAAGTTATCTTTCTATAAAAGCATATTTTATAGAAAAAATCCACACTGAGAGGGCGTGATAAGATTTTTAGTTTGTCAGGGTTTTTGGGCTGAGTGAAATCCTAGATTTGGGAATCTGGGTTCGGGTGGAGAGATCGAGTGTTATGAGTGTCATATCACCACCAAATTTGAAACACATCTTCATTATCATCCAATATTTATGTTTTAATTTTTTAGAATATTTAAAAAATAAAAAAATATATGATCGATCGGATCGATCATGATCAACCATCGAAGACCCCGGTGAGGAGCTAGCACTCTAGTTGGGCTGATCGGAGCCAGACGCTCCATGTGGTCCAACCATAAAGGCCAGACACATGTACAGCTATGATGTGATACTAGGGGATTATTGAATAGACTCAGATTGTGATGATCGACTATCCGCAAAAAGGTATTATATTCTGAACACATAGATGTAGTAAATTATTTATTACATAATTTTATTTTTAGATCTATTGTTGTATGCATGCATATTATATTTAGATCCTAATGTATAGGATTCAATAATCTGATATGATCAATAGATAATTAATTAGATTAATTATTTTTCACTGCATTATTGCTATTTTTGAAATATTTTTCAAAAGTAGCATAGCAAATCCTACACTGTTTTCTTCACTCACCTCACCGTGCATAAATCTCTCTCAACTAGAAGCTACCCTCACAAAAGCTCTCTCAAAATTCTAAGAAGACCCACCAAAGCTACAAGATGCTCTACCCTCATAGCCTCCTCGTTGGATGCTATGCACCTATAGCTTCTCTCTCTCGCAGGCAACACGTACTCGATGCTCTACCAAGCTCCTCTCGATGGCTGTCTGAGCCTCTCTGCATGCGTCTTACACCATACATGCCACCTTTTTTGCTCCACAGTATCTCAATCCTTTAAATAGAATAAGAATTCTCTTTTCAGTAGTTCACAGGAGTCCTAACAGGGCTCGTTCTCCTAATATGAGTTGAACATGTCCTTGATGGAGTCTTAGAATATTTTTCAACCTTCAGATCATGACCGCAATCCTCCATAGCCGTTGGATCCGATGGTCCATGTGCAACTCCCATAGATCCCTTAGATTAATCATAATTCGATTTCAAATAAAAAAATCCTATCATGTTCTATTTGCCTCTATCGAGCTGGCTCGATCAGGGATCGAGTTGGCTCGACTGTGTTTCACCTAGACTTCTATTATTTGTCTACCTAAGAGAGCCAGCTTGGCTATGGTTTGAGCTAGCTCGATCTCAATCCGAGCCAGCTCGACTGCATATCAGAGCTGGCCTAACTACTTACTGAAAATTGATTCGCTTCTTGCTGTGGATCGAATTCGAGATGTCAAATCCTAACAATCTCCATCTCGACTCGACATTCAGTCTCTACCTAACTTTGAGAGCTTGTGATCCATCTCGCCCCCATGCCCTGCGGCATGCCTACTGATCATGGATGGCCAAACATGGGAGTTGAGCCAGACCACTCGATCCCACCTTTATCATGGGCTGTGTCCATTTTAATCAAAAATCTGCTCGAAAAATTCTCCTATAGCAATAGAAACTTTACTCTATGATGTTGCCTCTCGTCCTCCTGAGTCTTCTGTCTTGTGCCTGATCCATCTCTACGTGGAGCTCCACCTTGCACTGGACTCCCTCTGGCTCTTGAAGCTCCACCTCACACTGGACTTCTTGTTGGATAGTAATGTCCTCTTATCTTCTTCTTTTCCTCCAATATCATCCTATCACCGTGCATGACCTTCAAAATTCCATCACCAGCTATCCACCTAGAGCCATTTAAATCTAGTCTGCTCATTGAGATAAGATTTTGCCTAAAATTGGATATGTATCGGACCTCTTCCTATCTTCTCACTGCACAATCATGTGTCTTCCAACTGACCATCTCGATACCTCTAATCGTCCAACTCAATCCATCTGGTAGATAAATACTGCCATCACTGCTCTTCAGGGAGTCAAACTGCTCTTTTCTACAACAAACATGATAGGTGCATGCAGAATCTAAAATCCACTATTAAAAAAAACTAGATACCTCATCAGATATCTCTAGAACATCATCCTCTAACTCGCTACTAGCCATCGCTACAGTAGCCCTCATTCGATCCTTAAGTTATGGGCAATCCTTGACTCGATGCCCCAACTCGTTGCACCTATAGCATCTAATCTTGCTAGGATTCCTCATCTTAGATCTGGATCATCCTCCTCATGATCCTCTATCGCTCTATCTACTACCTCCTTCTCCTTCAGAAATCATCAAAGCTGAGCTGCCGCCATCTGAGCTTGAAGCTGGTTTCTCCCTCCTAAGAACCTCATTCTAGAGTATCACTATAGTAACATCATCCATCTTGATGGTGCTCTTTTTTACTAGAAAAGCAGTTACCAAGAACTTATACGAAAAGGAAAGCGATGCTAGCGAGATCAATGCCCTGGTCTTCTTCTTAATTTTTCACCAATGCTGAGGAGGTGAATGAAGATTTTCTAAAAGTTGGATAGATGCTTCCACACGCTCTAAACTTCATCCATCCGCAGCTGGTAGAACTACCTCCAAAGAACTAGTATGTTGGTGAGCGACTTCGCCATGTATAACTTCTCGAGCTTCGACCATAGCATCATTGAAGAAATCTTGCCAAGTACATGGATCACCACAACATCTAATAGGTACAAGTGGATCATGCTCACCACCTACATCTAGATTCGCTTTCAATCCTTCATCTCTATGGTGGCTGGCATCTCATCATACAAGAGAGCATCGATCAATCCATGTTGGATGAGGATATCTTTTATCCTTGCTTTCCATAAGGAGAAATTATCCTTCCCATCGAACATATTGATCTCCACCTTGATTGTGCTTGTCTTCTCCATATTCTTCAATCTCTATCTACTGCTACAATCTATGCTCCAATGCTATCTAGCTCTGATATTAATTATTGTGGTATCAACTCGCTCTGATACCAAACTATTGGGATATTAGCTACTCTGATACCGCTTATTAAGAATCTAGTACCAAATTATTACGACAAGAAGAAGGAAGAAATAAAATAAGAAAATAATAAAGTACATGGATCAGCCTAAAGGGTCACTTCCACGAAGCATGCAAAGCTTCACTATGAAATAGAAAAATAGGTACAAGAGGAGAACATCCACTCTCAACTCACCATACATAAATCTCTCTCAACTAGAAGCTACCCTCATAAAAGCTCTCTCAGAATCCCAAGAAGACCCACAGAAGCTATAAGATGCTCTATCCTCATAGCTTCCTCGCTGAATGCTATGCACCTATTGCTTCTCTTTCTCATGGACTACACGTACTCGATGCTCTACCAAGCTTCTCTCGATGGCTGCCTAAGCCTTTCTACATGTCTCTCATGCCACACACGCCACCTTTTTTGCTCCACAGCATCTTAATTCTTTAAATAGGATAAGAATCCTTTTCTCAGTAGTTCACAGGAGTCCTAATAGGGCTCATTCTCCTAATATGAGTCGAACATATCCTTGATGGAGTCTTGAAATATTTTTCGATCTTCAGATCATGATTGCAACCCTCCATGGCCGCTGGATCCTATGGTTCACATGCAACTCCCGTAGACCCCTTGGATTAATCATAATCTAAGTCTAAACAAAAAAAATCCCATCATGTTCTATTCACCTACGTCGAGCCGACTCGATCAGGGATCAGGCTAGCTTGACTGCATCTCACTTGGACTCTTATTATCTATCTACCTGAGAGAGTTGGCTTGGCTATGATTCAAGCCGACTTGACTACGTATCAGAGTCAGCCTGACTACTATGCTGAAAATTGATTCGCTACTTGCTATGGATCAAATTTGAGGCATCAAATCCTAACATGAAGATCTACAGGGATAGATCTAAAAGAATGCTTGGGTTATCCCAGTCCACGTACATAGATACTATGTTGAAGAGGTTCAGCATGAAGATTTTCAAAAAAGATGATCTTTCGATAGGCCATGAAATTTTTCTTTCTAAGAAGGATTATTCGATAACTCCTGAAGAGAGAGAGCATATGAGTAGAGTCCCATATGCTTTGCTTGTGGGATCTATCATGTACGCCATGACATGTATGAGATCAAACGTGGCATACTTACTAGAAGTAGTGAGTAGATACTAATCTGATCTTAGAGAAAACTATTGAAAAGTGGTTAAAGCCATCCTTAAGTATTTGAGAAATACTATGGACCAATGGTTGATTTATGGTGAGTCAAATCTGAAACTTATGGGTTTACAGACTCCAGCTTTCAATCTGACCACGATGATAGTAGAAGAATATCGGGATGTATCTTTACTCTGAATGGTGGAGCCATCTATTGGAAGAGTTCTAAGTAGCATACTATGGCAGACTCTATTTATGAAGCAGAGTACATCACAGCATCAGATGCTGTAAAAAAAACTATGTGGCTAAAAAAGTTTATCACCAAGCTCGGAGTAGCACCCTTCCTAGATGGTCTGGTCCTACTCTACTATGACAGCACTAGTGCCATAGCTCAGGCAAAGGAATGAAAGGTACACCAGTGAATGAAGCACATCCTACGCCACTTTCACCTGGTCCGAAAGATCGTGGATCGAGGTGACATCAACCTTCAGAAGATCGATAGAAAGAAGAATCTAGTCGATCCCTTCACTAAAGCCCTGGCGATAAAGAAGTTCGACAACCATAAGTCAAAGATGGGTATTAGATACTGTGCCGAGTGGCTTTAGGATAAGTGAGAGTTGTTAAAAAATATGTTCTAAAGCTAATCATCAGTTTATTAACGATTGAGCTATATTATAATTATAATTAATTTATTAATTAATAAAATATTTTTTGATATTTTCATCATAAAGTATTTATCTTCTAACAAACTTCATTATTATGATGAAGTCCTTAGGACTATTTAGCTTCGATAAAGAGAAAATTTATTGAATAATCCTTAAAATAGTTCCTGACCAAATGATAGACTGTTAATTAGGATGATAGCATCTATCAAGCATAGGTCGCTATATGCTATATGGATTGGTTGTCCTCTTAACCAAGGAGTGTGGAGACACTGGTATGACATATAGGTGAGATATATGGGTATATCATCATTGAATGTGACCAACTCTAGAGTACTCTACTATTGAAAATGTCTCTGATGGGATATAGGTATAAGTATCTCTTAGACCTAAGATCACCTTAGCAACTTGCAAGCAACTCACTGTGCTTTGGTATTGGACTAACTGAATTTTTAATTTAGTAATGGAAGGCTTCTAAGCACAGTCAAGTACTTATAAAGTCGGTGTGTGATCAAGATGGGATTGACCACTCCAAGAGTTGGAGAAGAATATATCACTGTATTTCAATATAGCAAAATCTTGGCCAGAATAATCCATCAGAAGGATTTGATATTCTAAAATACAATGTGGACAACCTAATCAGAGTTGATAGTTGAACTCTGAGGTATCCTATGAGTATTTTACTCAAGAAGATGAATTATATGGAAACTATATCCACATAGGTTCTAAGGATGTTGTTCTACACATTCGACCTATCCAACCGTCGGATATCATTGCTAGATGGTTACTTTGATTGGTATAAAAATCTATTCCTATGCTATTAGCTTAGATTCGAATCTATGAGATCACACACATTAGAGCTCATGATCTAATTAGATGATTGATCAATGATTAAGAATTGTTCTATGGTTAAATGATCAATACGATTGATGTTTAACCTAGTGCAAGTATTGCAAGAGGATCAATTAGTAATTAAATTGTTAATTGACTTAATTTGATTAAGTTAGAGGATTGAGATTAAGTTTAATTAAATATAATTTAATTAGATTTAGTTTGGGCTTGATTGGATCAAGTTCAATTATCTTATTAGATAAGTCAAGTGCAAGGAAGAACTAGTCCTAGTTCAACTAGGACTTGGATCAACCCAATTTTCTAATTTGATTAAAAAATTAAATCAAATTTAAATTTAATTTAATCTAATTTAATTAAATCCTTAATTAGATTAGGGTCTAATTTAATTTAGTTAAATTAATTTTAATTTAATTTAATTTAAGAAATAATTTTGACCAAGTCATAGATGGAATCCTAGTAAGACTAGGATTCCACCTTGCGCCACCTTAGCCCCCACGCCCCATGCCCTCTTTCTCTTCTATTTTGTGTGACAAAAATATCTCTCCTAGGCCTTCTCATGTACTCCCTCCTCTCCTCTCTTTCTCATATGAAAATTAAGTAGTGGACCAAGTCAAAGAAGGAAATTGGTTTTGGTTTCAAATCCTATGAGATAGAGTTTTGAAAAACCAAAATTCCTCCTCCCATGTGTGTCACCCTCCTCCCTATTTTCTCTCAATTTTTCATGATAAAAAGGAAAATATTTTGTGCACCTTTCTCAGATGGTCCATGCCAAAAATATTCGAGGGGGTGCCCAAGAGTTGGGCACCCTTTGTCTTGCCCAAATTGGACATTCCTTGTTTAGGTATTTGACCTAGACAAGGACTCCTCTATATCTTTATATATAGGATGAATTTTAGGCTAATTTTTAGTTATATTCTATACATTGAGAGTGCTTTTGGGTGTGTGAAAATTAGGGAGAAAGAGTTCTTGGGCATTAGGATTTTATCGACACAAAACTAGGTGTCTAGGTGAGAGCAAAGAGAAGAAGAAGAGGGTCTTCTTCTAGGGTTGCTATGTTCATCTCTTTCCTTCCTTCTTCATTTAGATTTTTTAGAGTGTCTCACATCTAAAATCTTCTCTCCTCCTTCTCATCTTTGAAAGAGTCTAAATCTAGAAGAAGGAGACATTAGATCGATCATCAAAGAAGGATCAGCACAGTACTAGCATACTGTGCTGATTTTCTGCATCAGGACTTCTGATCGTGATTTGTGGGCTCGTGTGGACGACTCCTAGAGGCCAAATATGTGTGTGGCTTGTAATATCATCCTCAAGCCTGGATCAGTAAGTTAGAACATCTAACTTGCATAGGTAATAGATCTGATCTATTTTCTTTATACCTGCATTAGATTTAGTGTATATGCATATTGATATGATCAACATATTTTAGTTTCTTCCTTATATTTTAATTTTTGATTTAATAACATGCCATGATCATATAATAGAACATTAGATCTAGGATACTTTTTAGTATTAAAAATTAATTTTGATTAATTTTGATTTTTTACTTCTTAATCTTGAAAAAGTTTCAAGATCTAGCTCTAAAATCCTAGATCTGGTTTCTTCAAGTCCAAGCCAGTTAATGATCTATTCTCAAACACATATAATTTATGTTAGAGAAATCACTCTAATTTTTTTTGAAAACCTTAATAGACTCAGGATCAGATCCAAATTCTACCAGTGTAGAACTATCAAAATAGATCCCAATACTAGAACTATGCCTATAATAGAGGTCAGCCTAGTCAGTCCACTCAGCCACCATATTATAATCAACCATCATATCCATCTTCTTAATAGACCAATCTAGTCGATGATAGATTTAATCAACTACAACAATTGATTATAACTCAACAGTAATCCATCGCTAGGCTAAACGCACTAATAGGATAGTTAGCTAAGTCCATCATGAGGAGAGAATCGGATCAATTATCGAGCCAACCAATAGCCAATCCTAGAAACAACCCATCCAATTTCTACCAACCATCTAGACCGCATCATCAATCTAATGTCCCACCTAAGAATCCCAATTTGAGAATGCTAAAGCAATTTTTGAACTTAAAAGTGGTAAGATTCTTAAAGACCCATACCAAGACTAGGTGAGAGAGGCTAGTACTGTTGCTAGCCAAAGTAAAAATTTAAAAGAAGAGGTTAGTACTAAGATTAACCACATAAAAGAACCTGATCCTGAAACTGATAATAATGCTAGTTTCAATTTAAATGAGACTGACAAGAAAAAGAAGAAAATAGATGAGTTATCCAAGATCTATAAACCTAAAGTCTTATTTCCTTCGACCCTAAAAGTCGGTTTTTCCTGCAAAAAGAAAAGGGCATGCAATGAGGAGCCAATGAAATTGTTTAAACAAGTTCATATTAATCTATCTTCAAAACTGAAGCCACCTTTAGTTACATCTAAGTATGAATATTTAGAATCAAATGACACTCTTTCGATACCATTGCAGCAGACTTAACTTCTAACTCAAAAACTTAATTCATGAGTGTTTTAAAAAAATAAATAAGAGAAATTTTTAACTAACAAGGGTCTGAGAGTGGGATCGTAAATCAGCTTCTAAAAATTAGCAATATAAAACTATCTAAAAATGGGGTCGCAAACTATCTTCTTGAAATTAGCAACAAAGTAATGGAATTTATTAGTAAAGGGATCGTAAGCTATTTTTCTGAGATTGGCAATAAAAAATTATTGAAATTTATCAATCCAATATTTGATATGTGATAGGTAGAATCATAAAATCTAGTTGAAGACATTAAATTTAGTGCTCCTAAGAGGCAATCCAGATCTTTATAGTTTAATTTTATTTATTTTTTTAGTTTATTTAGGTTTTTACTGAAGTTGCTTCAGTGAGGCCTATATTGAATAAGTTGGAGGGAGAGCCAAAACTTCAACATCCATGCTAGACCATAAATACATTGAGTCAGATGTGTTCTTTTCTATTTTTTATTATATCCTTTATTTTCTTTCATTATGAATAACATTGATTAAGTTAGGGGAAGAATAAAACAAAAAAAAATTAAAATTTTTAAAGTCCTTGAAGAAGTTAGTATTTAGCATTTAAACACTCAATTATGCTTAAAAATCGAGTTGAACCAAGCTTTTTTTTAAAAAAAAAATTAATGCATAGATCAGATAGTTTGTGAGATACTAAAGGATCAAGCATTAAGAAAATTTAATAAAGAGTTAAGTCTAAAATATAAATAATTTTTTCTTAAGTATTTTTAATTTTTTTCTACCATTATCAAAGAAGAGTTTACTTTTTATGGGCTTAAATAGAATAACTATATATTTTTTTATAAAATAAAAATTATTATTAAAATAAAATAGTTTTCAAGTACTTCTCATTAAGTAATCAGATCTTTTTGTTTAAGCAAGCATTGAGTTCCATGTCAAAAAATGATAAGAGCAAAGAAGCTCGTTGTAAAGCTAGTCTTAACTCATAGCCTATTTGATTCAAGCTAATAAGTTTGAGGGATATTCTATACATAATGTCTTAAAGCCAACTAGTTTGAAAGTCATTAGCTCAAAACTCGCTACATGGATCAAACAAAAAGCTTAAGAGATTAAAACATTCAATAATAGTATAAAGTTTTTTTAAAAAATATTACTTTTGTATCGAGTAACTGGATCTTATTGTCTAAATAGGTATTGATATTTGCATCAAAAGGTGGATAATGTGAATAAAAAAGTTCAATAAATGAAGGATGAAAGTAATAATACACTTGCCAATATGAAAGTTAGACTATTTAGAAATAAAGATAGGAGCAATTTAGAAAAAGTTTAGAGAAGGTTCAATATTTTTCACTTAATTTTCATATTGATAAGTACTACTACCTTGATGACATAACTCACTTATGCTCTATGGAATATCAATGGCCATTTTAAAAATTACTCGATCAAATTTGAAAAACTAATTCTAAAAGATTTCTAAAACTAAATTCTTTCTTTACTCGAAGATGAGCAAAATTTAAGTTAGCGGGTTTAATAATTACCATAAATATACCAATAAAAGCATTAATTTATGAATTAATTTATTTTTATTTTTAAAAATTAATATTTTTATTTATCTTTTGCAAGAAAAATAATTACCAACAAAAAGAGCTCGATTTGCTAGTTAAAAGGAAGAAAATTTGAAGCAAATCGGACTTATGTTGGATCTAAAATGAAGACTCAAAGAAAAAAAAAGAAAAAGAAAAAAATTTAAAAAATAAAGAGGCCCAACCTGCTAAGCCACCGCGGCCCACCGCAACCCAACCAGTGCAACCTAGTGCAGCCTATGCACATGCAAAATCGGCCAAGCCTAGTGCTAGCATCACAATGACTTCAAAATCCATGTGGTCCACTATAGACCACAACAGTACTTGGCTCACCATAGACCCTTAATGGGTCCACCATGAAAAAACATGGTTCAAAGGGCATTTCAGTCATTCCAGGTAGCATGGTGCATGGTGATTCATCATGGTCTTCAATAAGCCTGATCTATAGGCCATTCATAGGCGGGCAATGCACCATCCAATGGTCTAAAGTTTTCTCGATCGAGATCCAATGATGGGATGGATTCTGGTTTGATTCAGAACAACCCAGGCTTTCTTTGCGCCATCCGATGGTGGTGATTTTTGAGGTGTATAATCATCATCTAATGGCTGTGGCGATCCAGAGATTTTTCAAATGACAGAATAGCACCCTCTTCACGATTTTAATCCAATTTTTACATAGATTCCTCACCTACATGCCTCTCTACTCTATTTAAGGCCCAAGCTGAATAGAAACAACCATCTTTGATCTGAGAGAGGTGATGGTACAGGGTGGGAGTCAATGTTTGGATTGAGGGCTACTTCAAAGTAAAAGGTGCTAAGAAGAAGAGCTTGTCTCCTACGCCATCTTCATGCCAACACCAATCTAAGATCAACAGCAGATCCAAAGAGGAAGAAGAAGAGGAAGCCTAGCATGCTCCTAGAAGTTTGAAGGAAGAAAAAGAGGTCATCAACCATCTTTCCAACAAGACTACGCCAATCAACTTCAACCCTTTATTCCAGTTTTTATTTGCTTTCTTATTCTTTTTAATTTTTTTGTATTTAAATTTAAATTTTTTTTAATATAGAATCCTTTAAAGTACTGCTCTTTACTTTTAATCGTAAATTTATTACAAGTAGAAGCTAAGATCTAGATAGTAGATCTTAGTACCAAATTTTTTTTATTCATAATTTTAATTTCTATTTTCTAACTTCAATTTTATTTTCAAAATTTTTTTTATAAAATTAAAGATTTTAAATCCAAAATACTACCTTCTCCATGGATTCGACCCGACTTACTATTTTCTATATAGTTTTAATTATTTAAGAAGTTGGAATTAAATTGATAAATATGGTATCCTAACGATAACATCACACTCTATCACGTGGTGAGTTACTATACAATTTAATCCTTCGATCAAATAATATTCCAGATAGACCGTGGGCATGGAATCATGTCAAGCCCAAATACCTAATCATATGTATCTCGATTTGATGATTACAACTCAATCGATGAACCAATAGAAACTCTTTCTAATATTCATCCTGCTCTAACTAAAGATTCTTTGAGTCATCATCCTATTAGACAATATAGGATATTCTCTCCTCTTACAAGAAGTGATCGATTCCTCATTGACCACTCATAACCTCCATGCATACTTCAACTTACCCAGAACATCCTATATATGTCTCAGAGAGTCATGCTAGGATATGAACCAAAGTAGGGATCCATAGAAGCAAGGTACCATGGTGATCTTAGATCTAAGAATCACTTGCACCACTTTCACTATAGAACTATTTTTGATGTGCTTGTAAGGCTCCATCAGATGTTCTTTCTATGAATTAGTTTGATGAACTCATTCTCTAATAAGCACCTACATCCTTGTATTAATGTTATCATATAAGTGACTATGAGATTAATCATCCTCTCCATCAAGCATACAAAGAATGTACCAATCTTACCGGCATCATCAATCTTTGACTCAATGATCCTACGATTGAAAATATTTCAGATTTGGGCTATCAAGGTCTTAGGTCTCATAAGCATGATCTCATCATGGCCCTAGGGCCATTGCCCTAATCTATAAGGTTTGTCATAATCATAATTAAATCATAATATGCTATAGCAAATAACAAAATATAAAGCCATAAATATATATAGCAAATAACAAAATATGTCATCATCAATCCGCTCATTTTAGGACTTCTCTTTCCAAACTTCTCCTTCAGCCAGTTAACTCCAGGAGCCGAACTCCTTCCGAATTCCTGCAGGAGCCAAACTCCTTCCAGCTTTCTTGTTCAGTCGGATTTCTATAGGAGCCAAATTCCTTCCGAACTTCTCCTTCAGTCAAGCTCCTCTAGGAGCCAAACTCCTTCCGGATTTCTCCTTCAGTCGGACTCCTCCAAGAATCGAACTTCTTTCGATTTTCTCCTTCAGTTGGATTTCTCCTTCAATCGGATTTCTACGGGAGCCGAACTCCTTCCGGATTTTTTCTTCAGTTGGATTCCTATAGGAGCCAAACTCCTTCCAAATTTTTTCTTAAGTCGAATTTCTACAGGAGTCGAACTTCTTCTGAACTTCTCCTTCAGTCAAGCTCCTCTAGGAGCCAAACTCCTTCAGTCAGACTCCTCCAAGAGCCGAACTCCATCCGGTCTAGGAGCCAAACTCCTTCTGGACTTCTCCTTCAGTCGGATTTCTATAAGAGCCAAACTTCTTTCGAATTTTTCCTTCTATCCAGTGCCTTCAGAAGCCAAACTCCTTCCAGATCTATCCTTCAGTCGAATACCTCCAGGAGTTGAACTCCTCCTTCAGTCGGATTTCTACAGGAGCCAAACTCCTTCCGGATCTCTCCTTCAGTCAAGTTCCTCCAGGAGCTGAACTTCTTCCAAATCTCTCCTTCAGTCGGATACCTCCAGGAGCCAAACTCCTTTCAGACATCTCCTTCAGCCAGTTAACTCCAAGAGCCAAACTCCTTCCAGATTTTTTCTTCAGTCGGACTCCTCCAGAAGCCGAACTCCTTCTGGATTTTTCCTTCAGTTAGATTTTTCCTTCAGTCGGATTTTCATAGGAGCCAAACTCCTTTCGAATTTCTCTTTCAGTTGGATTCCTATGGAAGCCAAACTCCTTCCGAATTTCTACTTCAATCGGATTTCTATAGGAGCCAAACTCCTTCCAGACTTCTCCTTCAGTCAAGCTCCTCCAAGAGCCGAACTTCTTCCAGATTTCTTCTTCAGTCAAATTTCTATAGGAGCCGAACTCCTTTCAAATTTCTTCTTCAATCAATTTTCTATAGGAGCCGAACTTCTTTCGAATCTCTCCTTCAGTCAAGCTCCTTTAGGAGCCGAACTTCTTTCGGATTTCTTCTTCAGTCGGACTCCTTCTGAATTTCTTCTTTAGTCAAATTTCTATAGGAGCCGAACTCCTTTCGAATTTCTCCTTTAGTCGGATTCCTATATGAGCCAAACTCCTTCCAAATTTTTTCTTCAGTCGAATTTCTATAAGAGTCGAACTCCTAGACTTCTCCTTCAATCAAGCTCCTTTAGGAGCCAAAATTCTTCCAAATTTCTCCTTCAATCAGACTCCTCCATGAGCCAAACTCCTTATGGATTTCTCCTTCAGTCCAATTTTCATAGGAGCCGAACTCCTTCCTGATTTCTCCTTTAGTCAGATTTCTACAAAAGTCAAACTCCTTCCGGACTTCTCCTTCAATCAAGCCCTCCAGGAGCCAAACTCCTTCCGGATTTTTCCTTCAGTTGGATTCCTACAAGAGCCAAACTCCTTCCAAATTTTTTCTTCGATTGAATTTCTATAGAAGTCGAACTCCTTTCGGATCTCTCCTTCAATCAAACTCCTCTAGGAGCCAAACTCCTTCTAAATTTTTCCTTCAGTCGAACTCCTTCAGGAGCCAAACTTCTTTCAAATTTCTCCTTCAATCAAATTTCTTCTTCAATCGGACTCCTCCAAGAGCCAAACTCCTTTTGGATTTCTCTTTATATTGGATTTCTCCTTCAATCGGATTTCTACAGGAGCCAAACTTCTTTCAAAGTTCTTCTTCAGTCGGATTCCTACAGGAGCCAAACTTCTTTCAAATTTCTCCTTCTGTTTAGTGCCTTCAGGAGCCAAACTCCTTCCAAATCTATCCTTCAGTCGGATACCTCCAGGAGCCAAACTCCTTCCAAACTCTTTCTTTAGTCGAATTTTCATAGGAGCCAAACTCCTTCTGGATCTCTCCTTTAGTCGGATACCTTCAGGAGCTGAACTCCTTCCGGACTTCTCCTTTAGTCGGTTAACTCCAGCAGCCAAACTTCTTCCAAATTTTTTCTTCAGTTAGACTTCTTCAGAAGCTAAACTCCTTCCGAATTTTTTTTTTAATCAGATTTCTCCTTCAGTCAGATTTTCATAAGAGCTGAACTCCTTCTGAATTTTTCCTTCAGTCAGATTCGTATAGGAGCCGAACTCCTTTTGGACTTCTCCTTCAGTCAAACTCCTCTAGGAGCCGAACTCTTTTTAGATTTTTTCTTCAATCAGATTTCTACAGGAGTCGAACTCCTTCTGGATCTCTCCTTCAGTCAAGCTCCTTCAGGAGCCAAACTTCTTTTGGATTTTTTCTTCAGTCAGACTCCTCTAGGAGCCAAACTCCTTCTAAATTTCTTCTTCAGTTGGATTTCTCCTTCGATCGAACTCCTCTAAGAGCCAAACTCCTTTTGGATTTTTTCTTCAATCGGATTTCTCCTTCAGTCGAATTTCTATCGGAGCCAAACTCCTTCTGGATTTCTCTTTCAGTTGGATTCCTACAGGAGCCGAACTTCTTCCAAATTTTTTCTTCAGTCCAATTTCTATAGGAGCCAAACTTCTTCCGAACTTCTCCTTCAATCAACCTCCTCCAGGAGATGAACTCCTTCCATATTTCTCCTTCAGTCGGACTCCTATAGGAGTTAAACTCCTTTCGAATTTCTCCTTCAGTCGAATTCATCCTTTAGTCGGATTTCCATAAGAGTCGAACTCCTTCTGAATTTCTTCTTCAATCAAATTTCTACAAGAGTCAAACTCCTTCCGGACTTCTTCTTCAGTCAAGCTACTTTAGGAGCCGAACTTCTTCCAAATTTTTTCTTCGGTCAGATTCCTACAGGAGCCAAACTCTTAAATTTTTTCTTCAGTCAAATTTTTACAGAAGCCAAACTTCTTTTGGATCTCTCTTTCAGTCAAGCTCCTCCAGGAGCCAAACTCCTTCTGGATTTCACCTTCAATCGGACTCCTCCAAGAGCTGAACTCCTTTTAGATTTTTTCTTCAATCGAATTTCTCCTTTAGTCGAACTCCTCCAGGAGCCGAACTCCTTTTGGATTTCTTCTTCAGTCGGATTTCTCCTTCATTCAAATTTTTACAGGAGCCAAACTTCTTTCAAATTTCTTCTTCGATCGGATTCCTATAGGAGCCAAACTTTTTTGAGATTTTTTCTCCAGTCGAATTTCTATAGGAGCCAAACTTCTTTCAAACTTCTTCTTCAGTCAAGCTCCTCTAAGAGCCAAACTTCTTTCAAATTTTTTCTTCAGTTGATTCCTACAGGAGCCAAACTCCTTCCAAACTTCTTCTTTAGTCAGATTTCTATAGAAGTCAAACTCCTTCCATACTTCTCCTTCAGTCAAGTTTCTTCAAGAGCCAAACTCCTTCCAAATTTTTCCTTCAGTCGGATTGCTATAGGAGCCAAACTTCTTTCAGATTTCTCCTTCATTTGGACTCTTTCAGGAGCCAAACTTCCTTCAAACTTCTTCTTTAGTCAAGCTCCTTCAAGAGCTGAACTTCTTCCAGATTTCTTCTTTAGTCGGACTCTTTCAGAAGTCAAACTTCTTTCAAATTTCTTCTTCAGTCGGATACCTCTAGAAGTCGAACTTCTTTTGAACTCCTCCTTCAGTCAAATTTTTACAGAAGCCAAACTCCTTCTGGATCTCTCCTTCAGTCAAGCTCCTCCAGGAGCTGAACTTCTTTCAAATTTTTTCTTCAATCAGACTCCTCCAAGAGCTAAACTCCTTCCAAATTTTTTCTTTAGTCAAATTTTTTCTTCAGTCGAATACCACCAAGAGTCGAACTCCTTTCGAACTTCTTCAATCAAATTTCTACAGGAGCCAAACTCCTTCTGGATCTCTCTTTCAGTCAAGTTCCTTCAGGAGTCAAACTCCTTCTAGATCTATCCTTCAGTCGGATACCTCTAGAAGCTGAACTCTTTTCGGACTCCTCCTTTAGTCGAATTTCTATAGGAGCCGAAGTCCTTCTAGATCTCTCATTTAGTCAGATACCTCTAGGAGCCAAACTCTTTTCAGACTTCTCCTTCAGTCGGTTAACTCCAGAAGCCAAACTTCTTTCGAATTCCTTCAAGAGCCAAACTTCTTCCAAATCCCTCCAGGAGTCAAACTCCTTTCGAACTTCTCCTTCGATCAAACTTCTCAATCAGTCGGACTCCTTTTGGACTTCTCCATCAGTCGAACTCCATCCGAATTTCTCCAATGGATTACTTTCAGATTTCAACTAGCATTCCTTCTAGTTGATCTTCTCTAGCCGTGTTCTCTTTAGGAGTTCGAACTCTCCTGAAATTGATGTATGTCAAAGCTCTTCACCAATCAATACCTGCTTCCTCCGAACTTTGACTATTAAATCTTAACAAATGGCTACTTCATGACAACAGATACCACTCTCTATTACAAATTTCATGTGGCCCCAAGTGGCCCACTACCGAATGGCCACAACACAATAATGGATAACTCTGTCTGTAACAAACTCCACGTGGCCTTGAGCGATCCACTACTAGATAGTTACAACAAGTTTCATCTATGAAAAGGGATCCTCTAGATATATTTTTTCTAAGCTCTCTTCTTCTTTTTAATACTCTGCTGAATTCTTACCTAAGCACTCTATTTCTGTTGATCAAAAGAGCTGACTTGATCGTCGAAGGGTCCTGCTGGAGCCACCACCACCGACTCCGAACGTGACTTTATTTTGTAGGTCACCGACGGCAATCTCATCTTTCTCGACTTCAGCTCAATCCAACGTCAACCAGATTTTGCACTAATAATATATAGAATAATCAATGTTATACACATGAGTAGGAAGATAATACAGAATAGTCCCATCGTATTATCCATATAATTGGCTTATAGGGCACTATTCTTTTTGGGAAGCTTGACCATTTTTTCTTAAAGGCATGACTCACAGACTGGATATGACTCGAAAGTTAATGGACCCAAAAGCATGACTCACAGACTGGATATGCACTTTCAGTGGATATTATTATTATAGTGGAAATACTTTTTTTTCTTGATGGCCTTTTTCATAGAACTTCCTTGTTCGGCCTGTTATCTACCTTCTATTTCTTCATAGACTTTCTCTTCCTTCCGGTTAACTTTCTTTTAGAAGAAGTTCACTCTATAGGGAGAGCAAAGCCCCTTGAACTCTTCAAGGTTCCCTTAGTCATTACCAACATATTCAGTAATTTGGCATTGATGCATTGGATCTTTTCATATGGTAGTTTATAGTAAATTGCATATATGAATTAGTAAGAGATTGCAGAATGAGGTCAATCTGCAACTCTTTGACCATCAACATCCTAAGCTTCTTAAGCTCTTCTAGGTTCTTGATCATGGTCAAACAATATTGGTAATGGACTGACTGTCTATCATGCATCTTCTTTTTGAAAGTCACTTGGATACTTCGTAGCGAGCTGCACAACTCTGCTCACCATACAACTCTTGTAGGTGAGTCAAAATCTCCCTGGTAGTCTTCATATCTTCATGTTAGTGTTGCAATTCATTAGACATTGAGGCCAACATATAGCACCTGACCTTATTATCATCGTCTAACCACTTCTTATGAGATGCTCTTTGATTAGTGGTCAGATGAGCTAGTAAGTAGGTGAGGTCCTAGTCGAGTACATAGGCTATCTTTTTAAAACTCAAGATAATCTTAAAATTCTAGAGCCAATTCTTAAAATTAGGTCCAATCAGTCTATTGGTCTCTAAGATGCAGGCAAATGGGTTTGTAGCAAATATTTTGTTGACTCTATGATTCATTTTGATGATTACAAAATATTGAGTGATTATGGTACTAATCATATATTCATAAGTGAATGTAGGATTTTTTTGGTGTTTAAAATAAAAAAAATTATTCATAGAAGAATTCTTTCAAAAGAATGATGATTAATGATCAAATAGAGCTTAAACAAGAAATTTTTGAAAGCCTTAATGATGAAAAAGATCATAAAAATCAAAATAGAAGAAGCCCACACAAGTTAAAGACAAAAAGGCCCTCAAATAAAAAAATATGCAAAATTTTTTAGTAAGCTATCATCTGAGTCAACTCAAGGTGGATTTCGATTGAATCGAGCTGAAATGATGAAGAAAAATCATTTGGCATACAAAAATTTTAGTTGGCATGCCTTTGAGTCGACTCAAGCTGGATCCGAGTCAACTAGAATGCAGAATGGCTAAAAAATAACTTTTTAGAGCAGAAAAATATTTTGCTCAAGCAAAATGCTCGAGTCAACTCGAGTTGGTCGAGTCGAGGTCTCAAAAAAATACAGAAAGGATGATTTTTGGAACAAAAGTTTGGGGCAGACTCCTAGGAAAGTCCAGTGGACTCGAGGGGTCAGCCAAGTCGACTCGAGGATCCAACTACAAGTTTTGCAGAATTTCAAAAGTATGCAGAATTATTTTTAATGACTAGTTTTTGCTTCCTGACAATTAGAAATAACTAGTTTAGCTTCTAAAAAGAATTTATAAGCTTCCAAAGTTAATAATGAGCTAAGAGAAAAGGATCAAAAAGAGAAATACATCAGTTTATGTGAGGATCATTGAATATTATGAAAAGAAAGGAAAAAAAAATTATGCACAGATTTCAGCAAGCTTTCAAGTGCAATCTACTCTAATATTTTTCACATCCTCTCAAGCATCATTTAAAGAGAAGTCAAGCCTCAAAGAGCAATCCTACATCTTCTACTTTCAGATTCAAATAGTTCATCTTTTGTATTTTTAATTTATTCTAAAATTTCATACTTGTACTCTTATTTTCTTTGATTACAAGTTTCTTTGGGAGAAAGAAACATGGGGTGAAGGCTCATCCAAGCTAAGAATTAGATATTATATAGGATTTTGGTTGGTGATCCGAAAAACCAACTGAGTTGATTGTGAGCTCAGAAAACTATCAGTGTAAGATTATAGTTGGCAATCCAAAAAATCAACTCGATTGATAATGAGCCTGAAAAACTATCGGTGTAAGGTTATCACTACAAGAAATATGGATATTAGCGATGGCAATCTTAATATTAGCAATGGCAAGAGCCTGAAAAACTTTCAATACTAATAAAAACTTTTTGCCACGACAACACTGATAAAGATAAACATCGTCAGTAATACTATTAGCATTGGCAATCTTAATATTAGCGATGGCAAGAACCATCTCTAAAAATATATATTTTTTTAAAAAAAAATAAAAATAAAAAAATATTAGCGATGATAAATTTTCATTATTAGCGATAAAAAAAATGCTACCGCTAATAACTCACTATTAGCGATGGTAGTTTTATTATTAGTGATGGCTTAAGCCATCGCTAAAATTATTTAAAATTTTTGAATTTTTTTATAATATTTAAATATAAATATATATTAGCGATGACAGGTTTTGGATATTAGTGATGAAAAACTCTCCATCATTAATAAATTTTTGAAAATAATAAATTAAAAAAAATATTTTAAAATATTATTGGCAATGGAATTAGCGATGGAAGTTTTGTTGTGACTAATAATCCAGACCCTGGTTCAAACCCAATTTAAATCTAATTTAAAATTCTATCAAACCTAATATAATTAGACTTTGAATCTAAATCTTACTTAGATTATAAAATTTAATTAACCTCAAATTAAATCAAAATTAATTAAATTAAATCTGACTTAAATTAATTAGGAGAAATTGATTTTCAATTTGGGTTCAATTTGAATTTAATTTGAAATCCCGTCAATCTTAATTTAATTAGAATTTTAATTCAAGTTCTACTTAGATAATAAAATCTAATTACTTTCAAATTAAGTAAACCTTAATTAAATTAAAGTTGATTTAAATAATTAAAAAAATAATTTTTAATTTAAATTTGATTCAAATCCAATTTAAACTTGATTCAAATCCAATTCAAAATCTTGTCAATCTTAATTTAATTAGACTTTTAATTCAAGTTCTATTTGGATAGTAAAATTCAATTACATTCAAATTAAGTCAAGCCTAATTAAATTTAAGTTGATTTAAATCAATTAAAACTTGATTCATGATTACGTTCGAATCCAATTTGAAATCCTATGAAATCTAATTTAATTAGGCTTTAAATCCAAATCCTATATGGATTATAAAATCTAATTGACCTCAAATTAAGATAAGATTAATCAAATTAAATTTGATTTAAATTAATTAAAAGAAAATAATTTTTAATTTGGATTTAATTTGAATCCAATTCAAACCCGATTCAAATCTGATTAGAAAATCTATCAATCCTAATTCAATTAGACCTTAAAATCCTAATCCTACTTGGATAGTAAAATCTAATTATCTTCATACTAACTCAAGCCTAATTAAATTTAATATGATGAAAATTAATTAGAAAAAATAATTTTTAGTTTAGGTTCGATCCAAATCCAATTGAAACTTGATTCAAATCCAATTTGAAATTTTGTCTAACCTAATTCAATTAGACTTTGAATCTAAGTCCTAATTAAATTTTAAACCAAATTATCCTAAAATTAAGTGAAGCCTAATTAAATTTTATTTGATTTAAATCAATTAGAAAAAAATAACTTTCAATTTAGGTTTTATTTGAATCAAATTCGAATCTGATTCCAAATCTTGTCAATCCTAATTCAATTAGACTTTGAATCTATATCCTATTTAAAATATTAAAATCCAATTAGCCATAAATTAAGTCAAGCCTAATTAAATTAAATATATTTTAAATCAATTAGGATTCAATCCATAAATTAATTAAGTTCAAAAATTTAATAAAATTTAATATTGATTTTTAACTATCCAAAAAATGACCTAGGAGAAGAAATTAATATTAAAATATATTTTTTAAAAAAATTATAATTATTAGCAATAACTTTAGTGATCGAGAGCTTGTCGTCACTAATAATTTTGAAAAAAAATTTATTTTTAAAAATTTAATAATATTAGCAATGGCATTTTCGTATTAGCGACACTTTCACCATCAATAATAATTTTTTCGATGGCATTACTGATGGCTTTTTGCCATCAATAATTTTAATTTTTTAAAAAAAATTAATATTAAAATATAGTATTTTTAAAAAAATTAATATTATTTGCGATGGCATTTTGTTATTAGTGATGGGGTGTATTGTCGCTAATAAATTTAACATAGAAACTTTGATTTTGCCGACCGTATTACTGATGATAGTCTTACCGTCAGTAATAGTCCATCCATAAACCTTCATCCATCCCGTCGATAGAAAAAAAAATTTCAGCTACAAAAATTTCTCCGCCTTCTCCACTCCCCGCATGTTCTTCCCGGCATTCACCGCTCCCCACGCATCCTCCTTAGCGATCTGACCCCACCGGCACCTCCTACACCCCAGCCACTCTTCACCCTCCACCCCAGCCCCTTTTCACCCGAGCTGTTGGCACTCCTACGTGGCCACCCTGACCCCGCCACACCAGCCCTACCTCCCCTAAGGCCACCCCAACCTTACAGCCTTGGCCTCGCCTCGCCTGCTATCCCCTGACCTTGTCGGCGTCTCCTACTTCATGGTCTCGAGCCGCCGCCCCAACCCCTACCTCTCCTGCGACCACCTCGAACTTGCCTGTGCGATGGCCCCGACCAGCCACCTCATCCCCGCCTTTCCTATGGCCACCCCACCCCGTTGTGCTCTTGTGCCCCAGCCTCGAGCCAACCACCCCATCCTCTCCTCTCTATGGCCATCCCCACCTCATATGTCTCTTGTGCTGTAGCTCGAGCCAGCAACCCATCCCTACTCTTTCATGGCTGTCCCCACCCTGCCAACCCTCCTGCGCCACGCCCCAACCACCATCCGACCCTCCCTCCCATAGCCCCCCACCCCATCGTGCCTCCAATGCCGCACCCCAAGCCTGCCCCCCCAGCCTTGCCTTCCCGTGACACCCCATTCCTGTCGGCACCTCCTTGTTCCACGACCCCGAAGCCTGCCGCCTCTATCTTGCCAACCTCCCTATGGCCCCATCCTGGTCGGTCTAACTGCACAGCCCCTGCCTCACCACCTTTAGCCTTCAGCCCCTTCTCTTCTACTATAAGTAGCAGTAGTAGTGACGGAATTTACATCAGCTAATGTTGTTTAGTATTAGTGACGGCTAGTGCTGTCACTAATTAATTAAATGTATGGGATTTGAATCTCGACATGTAGAGTATTCGAATCGAGAGAAGATGTCGGGCAGTGTTGCCCAGCTATACAACCCAAGAGGGGGGGATGAATTGAGTTTTTAAAATTTTAAAACTAATTTAAAGATATCAAGACTGAATGATGATATGCAAGTCGTGTGTGTAAAGTGATTTAGGTTAGATAAAAATATAAAAGACTTGAGAGAAAGAATTTAACAAACTAAGAAAAGAAAGATAGCAAGCACACCACAAACAAGTAAGATTTATAGTGGTTTGGTGCTTTTCTTGCACCTACATCCACTCCCCAAGCTCCTACTTGGGAAATCAAAATCACTAAATGTATTCAACCAAAATACAACATCGATACCTCCGACCCTAGCTATCCCAAGCTAGCACACTTATTTTTTGGGTACAAGCCAACCCTACCTCGGATCAACCTCCCAAGTTTTAGAATCCTCCCAAAACTTGAATCAAAACAATAAAGCAGAGTATAAGAGTTAATGACAAACAAATACAAGTTTAGTTCCCTTAATGAGCAAATAAAACATTAAGAATGCTTTACACAATAATGGAGGAAGCTTTTCTGATTTTTCTCAAGATTGTTGGAGACTTGAATGAGCTCATGAGAGGTTGGTAAACTTGAAAATGAAAGCTTCTTTTCTTGAAGAGGACTTTTTGCTTAGGGCTGAATTGAATGTTAAAATCTCTTATGTTTTTTTTCTTTTTATAGCCTTTTAAATCTTCAATAGATGGAGGAGAGAATCTAAATAAGATTTGTAGCCATTGGAGATCTTAAAGAAAGCATTAAAAGCTGCCAAAATGAGATAAAACTAGCCATTGTAGAAGATTTTTGTCATAGGAATTGACTCATGGGTCGACCTCGGGCATAGGGATCGACCTCTGAGATAGAATTCAGAAAATCAACCATTCTATATTTTTGGCCTTCAAAACAGCAAAGGTCAACCCTTGGCACAGAAACAGCATGCCAAACAGCCCATTTCAGAAGGGGTAGACCTAGGGGTCGACCCTTTTGCTTCAAACTTGATTTTTCTCCCAAAATATGCATCAAAAAATTATGGGATTGCCTCCAAAAGATCAGAAATCTTCTATTCTTGCTCTTGAGGCTCTCAAATCAAAGCTTGATAAAATTATGATCTTGCCTCTGAAATACAAAAAATCTTTTTTCAAGCTAAATTCATTAGTAATCTCCTCAAATACTTTGTAATCATCAAAATTAATTCTTGGAGTAACAATCTTCCTCTTTTTTATGATAACAAAATATTTGAGCATAAGTAAAAATTAAAGCATGTAGAAGCCTACATCACTTACTAAAATATTATACTCAATTATTTGATAAATATTGCATAAAGAACAGTTTGAAGATTACATATGGTTAGATATTCAAATTATTTACAAAAATATTTGACTTACTTATTCCTTTTATCAATTTTACTTTAATTTTGCTTATAGCCCAATTTTATTTATTCTACTCCTTCTTTTTGACATCATCAAGTAAGATCTTAAAAAATTTTAAAATTCAAAAGGAAAAAGCCACTCCCTTAATTTATTTCATATATTTTCCTATTAGAACAAGAGTTTATAACAAGACTTTCAATTTGCTTATATACAACACAGTGTTTATAGCATATTATAATAAAATTTTAGCCAAATTTATAGAGGTTACATTTCACATCATTCAAATGACATCATCGTATTCATATAAATATTCTAGACATAATAAACCATAACATTAAGTCAACAAAAAATATAAGTGCTAAAGATATCAAAAGCATTCATGAGTGATAGGCCATCAATTCATACAAAATTCATGGATACTACTATCCATGATCCAATTAGCCAATAGAGACAACTAAGAAATACTAGATCATAACCTAATACAAGATGACTAAACTAAATCTAGTAGAGATCATGGCTGAAGCATCTGAATCAGATGAGGAATCAGAGATGTGATGGAGTGTGTCAAATAATAGATGTATTTAATTTAAAAAATCAAATCAAATCAAATGAATCAGCTCTTCTTTAAAAGCTTATCATTTAAAATTTCTTTCTTTGCAAAAAAATTAGCTTAAACTCAAATATTAAAGGCTCTTCCCCTTTTTGAATGAATATGATTCTTTAAATAGATTTTCAAGTATGTACTTTTAAGCTTTAAGAGGATTAGAGCTTTTCAAAGATTTGAATAGTAAAATCAAGCATAATATTTAATTCATTATTCATTATTTTCTTTTCTTAAATAAATTTTAGTTAATTAAGCTTGGAAAGATATATATCAGAAATATATCAAGCAAAACAAAGATAGTATCAGAGCAAAATAATTTTACAAAGATTTCTAAAGACACATTAAAAATTTAGTATTATATTCATATTTTTAAATAAATTTTAAAATTAAAATATGTATCAAAATTAATTTATTTGGAGGGAGAATATATTTTAAATTAGTTTTAACTTTAATTAGTTATCAAAAATAATTTGACAATCAAATCAATTGAATTTAAACTGAATAATCACATGAAGGCTTAAGTTAAAAGAATCATAAAATAATCAAAATTCATTGTTCTTAACTCAAATTAATTAGAATGTTTGGTCAAGGCTAACTAGATAATATTTAACAAACAAACATCTTTTTCCTTATTTTTTAAGAGTAAATACTAGAAAATTCATCACATAATATTTTCTCCTCCTTTCTTTGTAATTATTATTGGGTAAATTTATCTTTTAGCTTTTCTTTTCCATTTTGAAAGAATATAATAAATTTAGAATGAATATCTTTTTTTAAAAAAAATTCTATTTATGAACAATATGGATTAAAAACACATCTCCTCCTTTTTGAATAAAACAAATACATTAAACAAAATTATTTTAAACTTCAAAGATTTAAGAGAGATAGAATATTTCAAAGATTAAAGATTTTAAATAGATCATTCAAAGTAAATTATAAGATATATTCAATTTTTCAAAGATCATCTTTTTTTTATTATTATTATATATATTTTAAGATCAATAAAATATAAGATAAATGTTAAGATATCTGATATCAATTGATTAAAAACTAAAGTCCTATTTAAATATTTGATTTTAATAGCTTCTTTGAAATATTTTGCTTGATATCAATATCAAAAGAGTATTTTTCTTAAATTTATTTTTCAAAATTAATCAATCTAAATAGGCATGAATATTCATCAATAATCCTCTTTTAAGATCAAAAATAATTTTTTGATATTAATTAATTTTTAAAAAGAATAATAATATGATAAAAATATATAAAATATAAATAGTTGCTTAAAATAAATTAAATGATCAAAATTATTAGAATGCTCAAATAAATCCATGAGACAAGTAAAGTATAATTATTTATCCATAATTTTTTTATTAAGTTTAAAAATAATTTTTCTTCTTATAGTCAAAAAAAAGATAAGAAGGATGGATAATTTTTAAGTTAAAGCAATGAAATTAAGTCTCAAGGATTGATCCAAAAATATTAGTAAAGGATAAGTTGGGATCAAAAGAAGGATATTTAAGCAAAAAGATCTAGAATTCTCAATTCTCTCATAATTTCATAAAATTTATCTTCACTTAAGATCTTAGTAAAAATATCAGCCAATTATTTTTCAGTACAAATAAAATCAAGAATTATGTTTTTATTTTAAACATGCTCTCTTATGAAATGATATCTAATTTCAATGTATTTTGATCTAGAGTATTAGATTGGATTCTTAGTTAAATTTATGACACTAGTATTATCACATCTTATAAGAATTTTTCTTAGTTTGATATCAAAGTCCTCAAGTTGTTGCTTAATCCACAAGATTTATGCATAGCAACTTTCGACTGCAATATATTCAGCCTCGGCCATAGATAATGCTACCGAATTTGGTTTCTTACTAAACCAAGAGATTAAGTTAACTCCTAGAAATTGGCAAGTTTTACTAGTGCTTCTTCTATCTAATCTACATCCAGCAAAGTCTGCATCTGAATATCCAATTAAATCGATTGATGAATTCTTAGAGTACCATAAATCTATGGATTGAGTTTCTTTTAGATATTTAAATATTTTTTTTATAATATTTAAATATTATTCTTTTAGATTAGATTGAAATCATGCACATAAACAAATACTAAACATGATATCTAGTCTACTAGCAGTTAAATACAGTAAAAAATCTATCATGCCTCTATAGACTTTTGTATCAACACTTTTACCTCCTTCATCCTTGTCAAGCTTACATGATAGACTCATGGGTGTACCTGAAGAAAAATCCTAATTTTTTGGACTAGGTTTATTCAGATCTAATCGGATCAAGAGATATATTTTAAAAAAAATTTCTCTTTGATCTAGATCAAATTTGAGATGTTTCAAATCTGATCTTTATTATTTTAATAATTAAAATAAATTTAAATAAATTAAATCAAATTTAATTTATCTTAATGTTGGGTAATCCTATTACCCATTGATGATCCTATAAGCAGCGAAAGATTCTAGATCTAGCCACGCAAGTGTCTGGCCTCTATCGGTATCCACTCAAGCTGGATCTGGAGATCCTCTTCTTCTCTATCACGTCTCCATAAATTAGATCTGGATCAGATTTGGAGGATCTTCAAAATACCTTTCGAAGATCAGTAGTTATCCTTTGCAGTAGCGCAGCCTTCTAGCTTTCTATCATCTTTCTCTCATCTGGATTGCACCAACTTGGATCCCAAACTCTTTTGGGCATGGAGAGGAGAGGGAGAAGATGGACTTGGCATGGAGGAGGAGAGGAGAGGTAGCCTTGGGGCATGGGAATTTTCAATTCTCTTTGGGTTGGGTGCAGGGTCCTATTTATAGACTCTACGTGATCCAACTCTTCTTCCCAACCAATCACAACCCTTTATGAAATCAGATCTAAATCTGATTGGTGGAAATAGAGTCCCATGGATTCCTCCTTTGATGGCACCTAAGATCAGTCAAACTTGGTTCTTAGGAGAAATCTAATCGAAATCCAAAAAGGAGATGGAGTCCCTATCCAACAAGGACTCCTGGGTGCCTCCAGCTTGGGCAAACGCCAAGATGGCGTGCGCCCTCCTTCTTTCTAGGTTCTGGCAGGGAGACTAGACCCCACCAACTCTCCAATAGGTGTGTGACACGTGGACAGAAGTCAAAGTATCAATGGTCAATATTTGACCAGTCAAAGGTCAACTTTGACCAAAGTCAAAGGACGAGAAATGGTGGATGACCAAAAATGGCAGGTATTGTCTTAGAAAATAAGATAACCCTTTTTTGATCTGGACAGGCTTCAATCAGACCAAGTAAAGGCTTCTAATTGAGCACAAACTTCTTTGGCTCAGTCAGGATAACTATTTATGATAGTAAAAGAAGAACGTTAGGTTCAATCGAGTGCTAGCATGATTTTCTTGAACCTAATTGAATCTCATTCAGATCAATTGAACTAGATCAGTTCAATTAATGATCACCAAATTCAAACCCTTGTTTGTGTGACCCAGTTAGGTTTAGTTCTATATGATAATGGGATATGTCATGATCTCTATCATCGACATCATCGAAACTTCTTTCGATGGATCAAAACTCTTCTGATTCGAACAGCTAGAATGATCGATCATCTAAATCATTCTAATTGCTCCCAAAATCCACCAGTGACACCTAGCAGTATATGGTGGCAACCCATCAGAGCTGAATGCGAACCTCTTGGTGCAGCTACCTATGTGATTAAGTTCTTCTATCTTGAGCCCTCGATCAGATTAGGGTTAAGGTGAACTCGTCAAACCCTAGTCTTCTATCATATGATGTAATCATTCGATTCAAGTCCGATGTGAAAATCTAAATAGAAACTCTTTCTATTATTTCACTCTACCATGGCCATGGGCTTCTGGACTTGATTCTCATGATCATCATAGGGCTGCTCCTCTACCACCGAGGTAGATAGATTCCATCTTGATGCAATCCAGTTCCTACAATGAACATGCTATAGCCAACATACACCTCAGGATTTCCATATGGCTAGGAGATCGAGTAATGGTGTAGTCAAACTATAACACCCTCAAGGTGAACTACCGATGCACCTCAGGTCAAAGAACCAGACACACCACTGCAGCATCGAGTCAGTCATTGACGAGAAGGTAGACTTCCTAATGACTACTCGAGGTGGTCACGCTCAGTGCCCTCATTCTCTAACGAGTACCTGTACTCTCACTCCGGTGTCTCCACACCATAGACTCAAGACTCATCTACTAAAGAGAAGCGATTGTACACCAACCTTCCAGATCAATCACCATCCTCGTGATGATCCTATGGTCGGAAGCATTTTATGAGTTAATAATGATTATTCATGTCTTAAATTTTCAACTCTTGAAAATATGAATTATCATTACCATTAACTCAAAGGATGTATCACAGACACTAAATACACATATGTGATAGAAAATAACCCATTTTATTGATTTTAGTCAAAATTATAATTTTGCCCCTAGAAGTGTATTACAAGTGTCAGCCAATTCTGGCTTCTAGGGCACATATATCTAACAATCTTACACTTGTCCTAAAGCCAATTGGCTATAAGTCTAAGTCCCATCTTCTCAAGGTGGGCTTCGATCTTCTGCTGGCCCAACGGCTTTGTAAGCGGGTCTGCCACATTATCTGTGGAGTTCAACTCTCTTGACCTCGACGTAACCCTTCTCGAGGTAATCATGGATGAGGTGGTATCGCCGCTCAATGTGCTTGAGATTTTCTGGTGAGACCTCAGCTCCTTAGCAAGGGCTACGACGCCATTGTTGTCGCAGTATAGAGGAATGGCATCTGATGGCATTACTCCAATTTCTGCAGCAAACTTCTTGTACCAGAATGCTTCCTTCGCAGCCTCTGATGCAGCGATATATTCTGCTTCCATGGTGGAATCTGCTATCATGGTTTGCTTGGAACTCTTCCAGTTGACAGCACCACCATTGCACACAAATAGACTTCCAGATGTCGACTTTCGATCATCTACATCGGACATGAAATCCGAGTCTGTGTATCCCTAGACTTGGAGTT
>QRFJ01000508.1:252433-505706 GCA_006176705.1 Cocos nucifera | reverse complement strand
ATTCGATTCGAGTCCAATGTGAAAATCTAAATAGAAACTCTTTCTATTATTTCACTCTACCATGGCCATGGATTTCTGGACTTGATTCTCATGATCATCATAGGGCTACTCCTCTACCACCGAGGTAGATAGATTCCATCTTGATGCAATCCAGTTCCTACAATGAACATGCTATAGCCAACATACACCTCAGGGTTCCATATGGCTAGGAGACCGAGTAATGGTGTAGTCAAACTATAACACCCTCAAGGTGAACTGCCGATGCATCTCAGGTCAAAGAACCAGACACACTACTGCAGCATCGAGTCAGTCATTGACGAGAAGGTAGACTCCCTAATGACTACTCGAGGTGGTCACGCTCAGTGCCCTCGTTCTCTAATGAGTACCTGTACTCTCGCTCTGGTGTCTCCACACCGTAGACTCAAGACTCATCTACTAAAGAGAAGCGATCGTACACCAACCTTCCGGATCAATCACCATCCTCGTGATGATCCTATGGTCGGGAGCTGTTTATGAGTTAATAATGATTATTCATGTCTTAAATTTTCAACTCTTGAAAATATGAATTATCATTACCATTAACTCAAAGGATGTATCACAGACACTAAATACACATGTGTGATAGAAAATAACCCATTTTATTAATTATAGTCAAAATTATAATTTTGCCCCTAGAAGTGTATTACAAGTGTCAGCCAATTCTGGCTTCTAGGGCACATATATCTAACAATCTCCCACTTGTCCTAAAGCCAATTGGCTACAAGTCTAAGTCCCATCTTCTCAAGGTGGGCTTCGATCTTCTGCTGGCCCAACGGCTTTGTAAGTGGGTCTGCCACATTATCTGTGGAGTTGACTCTCTTGACCTCAACGTAACCTTTCTCAAGGTAATCGCGGATGAGATGGTATCACCGTTTGCTTGGAACTCTTCCAGCACAAACAGTCTGCCAGATGTCGACTTTCGATCATCTATATCGGACATGAAGTCCGAGTCTGTGTATCCCTGGACCAGGAGTTCTCCGTTACCAAAGACCAACATCATATCCTTAGTTCTTCTCAAGTACTTAAGGATACATTTCACAGAAGTCCAGTGTTCTTCACCTGGATTTGACTGATATCTGCTTGTGACACTCACAGCATGGGCTATATCAGGTCGTGTACATAGCATGGCATACAATGAGGCTCCCTATTGCAGAAGCATAAGGGATCTTGCTCATGCGTTCTATTTCCTCAGGTGTGCTGGGGCACATCTTCTTGGAAAGATGAATACCATGTCTGAAGGGTATTAATCCCCTCTTAGAGTTTTCCATACTAAACCTCTTTAGTACTTCCTCTATGTACATCTTCTGTGAAAGTCCTAGCATCCTATTCGGTCTATCCCTATAGACCTTAATTCCTAGAATAAAGGATGCTTCACCTAGGTCTTTCATGGAGAATTCCTTGGACAACCACATCTTGACTGATGTCAACATGGGAATATCATTCCCAATAAGGAGGATGTCATCCACGTACAATACGAGGAAGACAACAGCGCTCCCACTGACCCTTTTGAAAACACATGGTTCCTCTTCATTTTTGATGAAACCAAACTTTTTGATCACATCATTGAAACGAGTGTTCCAGCTCCGAGATGCTTGCTTAAGTCCATATATGGACCTTTGCAGCTTGCAAACCTTGTGATCAGTATCACTGGATGTGAAACCTAGCGGCTGTTCCATATAGATATCTTCCTCAAGATATCCATTTAGGAATGCCGTTTTCACGTCCATTTGCCATATTTCATAATCGAAATAGGCTGCAACAGCAAGCAATGTGCGGATGGATTTTAGCATAGCTACCTGGGGAAAAGGTATCCTGATAGTCAATGCCTTCGCGTTGACTATAACCTTTTGCCACTAGTCTAGCCTTGAATGTCTCCACATTCCCATCTGCACCAATCTTTCTCTTGAAGATCCATTTACACCCAATAGGTACTATACCTTCTGGTGGATCTACCAAGGTCCAGACTTGGTTTTGAGTGCATCGAGTCGATCTCTGACTTCATTGCCTCAAGCCATTTCTCGGAGTCGATATCTGATATCGCCTCGTTGTAGGTTTTGGGATCATCACCATGAGCACCATTACCTATGAGGAACATTTCCTCTACGTCCTCTGAAATAATACCTAAGTATCTTTCAGGGGGACGGGAAACTCTTTCCGATCTACGAGGTGGAGGAGGTAGTGTTCTTATTGGCTCAACCTGATTTGGTTCCACTTGGTCCTTAGCTCGTTCTGCTTGTGAGACTTTCTCATCAAGCTTAATCTGCTTTCCAATGCCACTATCTTGAATAAACTATTTTTCAAGAAATATGGCATGTCGACTCACAATCACATTGTGGTCTTCTGGAATGTAGAAATAGTATCCTAATGACTCTTTAGGATATCCTATGAATCGAGCTCTAAAGGACCTAAACTCTAACTTGTCCGCTTGTTGTCTTTTGACATGAGCCGGACAACCCCAAATTCTGAGATGACTCAGACTTGGTTTCTTACCGTGCCATATCTCATACGGTGTGGTAGGAACGGTTTTAGAGGGAACCCTATTCAGTAGATATAGATTGAAGTTAACAATGAAGTGTCCCCAAAGAAAATCAGGGAGGTCTGTGAAGCTCATCATGGATCGAACCATATCCAATAGAGTCCGATTTCTCCATTCTGAAACCCCGTTGAGTTGAGGTGTTCCTGGTGGAGTCCATTGAGAGACTATGCCATTTTCCTTAAGATAGTCTAGGAATTTCTGGCTAAGGTATTCACCTCCTCGATCTGATCGAAGAACCTTAATGGGTTTTCCAGTTTATTTTTCTACTTCATGTCTGAATTCTTTGAACTTTTCAAAAGCTTCAGACTTGTGTCTCATAAGATACACATACCCATACCTAGACAGATCATCGGTAAAGGTAATGAAGTAGACAAAATTGCCTCTAGCCGGCACATCAAATGGGCCGCACACATCAGTATGTACTAGGGCAAGGAGATCTGTGGCCCTCTCCCCATGTCCAACAAAAGGGAGTTTAGTCATTTTGCCTTGAAGACAAGATTCACAAGTTGGATATGACTCAAAAGTCAATGGACTCAATAGCCCATTTTTCTCCAATTTGTTAATCCTATCTTCTGCTATATGACCTAATCTCAGGTGCCATAGATATCTATGTCGTTTGGACTATCCCTAGGTCGTTTGGCATTCACGTTTTGCTCGATAGTTAAAACAGGTACATCAATATGCAAGCTGATAAAGACCATTAATAAGGAAACCATTTGCAATTTTATTTTCTTTCATAAAGAATGTTACAATGGTCCTTAAAGAAGGTGATCACATAACCTTCTTGTGCTAAGCATGAAACAGAAATCAAATTCCTGCTAGCTGCAGGCACATAATAACAGTCTTTTAAAACTAAGTCTAAACCAGATGGTAATCGAAGAGGGTATGTTCCCACGGCTACTGCAGCAACTCTTGCTCCATTACCGACGCGTAGGATCATGTCTCCATCCCTCAGCCTCCTGCTATCCTCAAGACCCTGCATAGAAGTGCACAGATGAGCACTAGAACCAGAGTCAAGCACCCAACTGGATGCAGAAGAAACCGTAAGGTTAGACTCAATAACGAGCATACCTCCAGAAGGACCTTCCTTCTTGTTCTTTAGGGTGGCCAGGTAAAGTAGGGCAGTTCCGCTTCCAATGGCCGTCGCTGTTGCAATGGAAACACTTTCCTTTGCCATCGGACCTTTTTCTTTCGGATTCTGCCTTCTTCTTCTTTGATCCTTCCACCTTTTGCTTTTTCACAGACTTCTTTTTCTTTCCATAAGACTTTCTTTTGGAAGAAGTCCGTTCCATAGCAAGAACTGAGCCTTTAGAACCTTTCATAGAAAGCTCAGCGGTAACCAGCATATTCATCAACTCGGCCAAGGAATTTTGAAGTTTATGCATGTGGTAATTCATGATGAATTGCCCATATGCATCAGTCAAGGATTGCAGAATAATATCGTTCTGCAGATCCAAGTCCAACTTCACACCGAGCTTCTCAAGCTCTTCCATGTCCTTGATCATTGTCAGACAGTGATCTTGGACTGACTGCCCATCACGCATCTTAGCCTTAAAAAGTCATTTTGTGACTTGATATTTGGCTGCGCGACTCTGTTCACCAAACATCTCCTGCAGGTGAGCCAACATTTGGCGAGCAGTCCCGATATCTTCATGTTGGCGCTGGAGCTCATCAGACATCGAGCCCAACATGTAGTATCTGGCCTTATTGTCTTCGTCAATCCATTTTTCCAGAGACGCTCTCTGTTCAGTGGATGGACGAGCTGGTAAGGTGGGAGGGTCCTGGTCCAAAACATGTGTTAACTTCTCTGAACCCAAAACAATTTTGTAGTTCCTGAGCCAATCTTTATAATTGGGTCCAGTCAGTCTATGTGTGTCCAGGATACGTGCCAATGGGTTGGACGCAGACATTTTCCTGTAGAGAGTCAAAGATTCTAGTTAGATACTGTAATTTTGACTTGACCAATTTGTTTAGGGATTTTATTTTTAAACAAATTAGCTCCCACTATTTTCTCGGATCCCTACACTCCCTCTGTAGAGATGCGAAAATCTCCACGATTGATGATTTCTAGTGGGTGGTGCGGTCTCACCAACTGACTCATCACCTCACCTAACAGTTATTGGTGATGGGTTAGCCAATGAGTGAACAACTCTTGTTCAATGATTCTCTAATCATGGTGCACCCAAACTTGGTCTCTAATTCATGAATCTCACCGTATCCGGAATATTGATCCACTCCTTAGTTAAGTCAGACCCACCATTTGCATAGACTGGGTTCCTAATTGGGTCTCTCACCGTATCCGAAATATTGAGCCCAACTCATCCTCCAGCCCATAGCATCCAATGCCTAATAGACATGGTTGCGTCTTCCCGGTGCAACTGAGCCACTGTATCCAGCCGAGAACAATCAACCCGGGAAGGGCCCGCACGTCTACAATGGTGGAAGACCTCAGACTTAATCTTTTCTTAGGGAGAATTGATTCAGGTCTCATTAAACTAGACTTGGCTTAGTCATAACAATTATGACTAACCTAGTGGCATGGGTCAGCTCGGATTATTGACCACCTCAGATCAGAACTGTGTCAACAGATATGGCCAGGTAAGTGAGACCGGTGGAAGGAATATGCCGTTAACTCGCACAAGAACGCATTCAGGTCGAGTAGCTTCCAATTAAAAACCAGTCGGTCGTCTGTGCCAAACTTACCTTAGACACCAAATTGTTGAGTCAGAACCAATTGGGTTAGCCTACAATCCAGACTCTAACCTCTGAGCCTAATTAGGTCTTGCTTGATCGTGACTCGATCTTGACCCAGACTTAATCCTATTAGGCTGGTCAATTTAAGCATTGTTGATCCCATCTAACCAACTCTTGATTCGGTTTGATCAACCGCTTAGACCTAATTGAGCTACCCAAGCCCGAACCCAGTATTATGAATATGTCTTAGATCTGAAATTCTCAATTTTAGACCTAATTAATATTCCATAAACTTAATTCTTAATTAAGTTGGGTTCATAAACAAAATATGCACAATAAATCCTAGGGTTTCAGGATCTAGGGTTTTGCAGAAAGTAAGTTTTGGGTTTCTGATTAAGGACGAACACGCAGCACCCCTACACGTCATAAGAACACCCCATCGAATGGAAAGAGAGGGCCTTTAAACCCTTCTTCGTTCTTATGACCGGACGGCCAAGAGGAACGCCTTAATCAGGAACATGTAAATCTACAAAACAGTTATAGATCTATATCATATATCTCATATACAAATTTAGATCTAATCAAGGCATATTTTGCATACATCTCATGTATCAAATCATGCATATTTTTCAGATCTAAATTATCTCATAATAATCTAAAAAATTAGATTTAAATTGATCTAATCAAAATAAATTCTAATCTAGACAATTATGTAGAACTATTCTACAACTAGTCTAGACATGCATCTATCATATCTCATATGATATTTAAAATTAAATAATTTTTATTTGCTGTTTATCAGATGTTATTATAACACTTATAATATCAGAAAATAGTAAATAAGAAGATCTAAAATATGATTTAATCAGATTAAATCAAAGACATGCAAAACTATTCTATAGAACTATTCTATTCTAGAACTAGTCATGCATATCTTCATGTTCTTAGATCCAAATCATTTAATTTTAATTTTTCTGATTTCAGATCTGATCACATCTCATGTGACATCTAAAATCACTTTATTTTCTAATTAAAATAAAATTAAAATCAGATCTAAACAATTTAGAACCATGGCTCTGATACCAGTTGAAGGGAAATCCTGATTTCCCGGTCCAGGTTCGTCCAGATCTGATTAGATCAAGAGATATATTTCAAAAATTTTCTCTTGATCTCAATCAGATCTTGATATGTTTCAGATCTAATTCTTATTATTTTAATAAATAAAATAAAATAAGATAAATTAAATCAAATTTAATTTACCTGATTTGGGTAATCCTATTACCCTGTAGATGATCCTGATTGCAGCGGAAGGTTCTGGATCTAGCCACGCAAGCGCCTGGCCTCTACCGGTATCCACTCGGGTTGGATCTGGAGATCCTCTTTTTCTCTATCACACCTCCAAAAATTAGATCTGGATCTGATCTGGAGGATCTTCAAAACTCTTTTGAAGATCTGCAGTCGTCCTTTTGCAGCAGCGCAGCCTTCTTGCTTTTGATCGCCTTTCCTTGATCTGAATCGCACCAACCTAAGTCCAAAACTCTTTTGGACGTGGAGAGCAAGGGGAGAAGAGACTATGGCATGGAGAAGGAGGGGAGAGGCAGCCTTGGGGCGTGGGGTTTCTCAATTGAATTGCATTAGCATTAGGGTTGGGCGCAGGGTCTTATTTATAGACCTCTTGTGATCCAACTCCTCTTCCTCTCAACCAATCACAACCCTTTGTGAAATCAGATCTAAATCTGATTGGTTGGAATAGAGACCCCTGGATTCCTCCTTAGAGGGCGCCTAAGACCAGTCAAACTGGATTCTTAGTAGAACTCTGATTGGAATCCAAAAGGGAGGTGGAGTCCTTGTCCAACAAGGACTCCTAGGCGCCTCCTACTTGGGCTCACGCCACCCTTGGCGTGCGCCCTTCTCCTTGCCAGGTTCTGGCAGGGGGACAGGCCCCCACCAGCTCTCCAATAGGTGCATGACATGTGGTCAAAAGTCAAAGGGTCAATGGTCAATGTTTGACCAGTCAAAGGTAGACTTTTGACCAAAGTCAAAGAACAAGAAATGGCAGGTGACCAAAAATGGCAGGTAATGTCTTACAAATAAGACAACCTATTCTGACTTGGACAACCTCCAGTCAGACCATATGAAGGCCTCTGATTGAGCACAAACTCCTTTGGCTCAGTCAGGACAACTTATTTATGATAGTAAAAGAAGAACGTTAGGTTCAATCGAGTGCTAGCACGATTTCCTTGAACCTAATTGAATCTCATTCAGATCAATTGAACTAGATCAGTTCAATTGATGATCACCAGATTCAAACCCTTGTTTGTGTGACCCAGTTAGGTTCAGTTCTGTATGGTAATGGGATATGTCATGATCTCTATCATCGACATCATCGAAACTCCTTTCGATGGATCAGAACTCTTCTGATTCGAACAGCTAGAATGATCGATCATCTAAATCATTCTAATTGCTCCCAAAATCCACCAGTGACACCTAGCAGTATATGGTGGCAACCCATCAGAGCTGAATGCGAACCTCTTGGTGCAGCTACCTGTGTGATTCAGTTCTTCTATCTTGAGCCCCGATCAGATTAGGGTTAAGGTGAACTCGTCAAACCCTAGTCTCTGTCATATGATGTAATCATTCGATTCGAGTCCAATGTGAAAATCTAAATAGAAACTCTTTCTATTATTTCACTCTACCATGGCCATGGATTTTTGGACTTGATTCTCATGATCATCATAGGGCTACTCCTCTACCACCGAGGTAGATAGATTCCATCTTGATGCAATCCAGTTCCTACAATGAACATGCTATAGCCAACATACACCTCAGGGTTCCATATGGCTAGGAGACCGAGTAATGGTGTAGTCAAACTATAACACCCTCAAGGTGAACTTTCGATGCATCTCAGGTCAAAGAACCAGACACACTACTGCAGCATCGAGTCAGTCATTGACGAGAAGGTAGACTTCCTAATGACTACTCGAGGTGGTCACGCTCAGTGCCCTCATTCTCTAACGAGTACCTATACTTTCGCTTCGGTGTCTCCACACCATAGACTCAAGACTCATCTACTAAAGAGAAGCGATCGTACACCAACCTTCCGGATCAATCACCATCCTCGTGATGATCCTATGGTCGGGAGCTGTTTATGAGTTAATAATGATTATTCATGTCTTAAATTTTCAACTCTTGAAAATATGAATTATCATTACCATTAACTCAAAGGATGTATCACAGACACTAAATACACATGTGTGATAGAAAATAACCCATTTCATTAATTATAGTCAAAATTATAATTTTGCCCCTAGAAGTGTATTACAAGTGTCAGCCAATTCTGGCTTCTAGGGCACATATATCTAACACCATCACTAATTAATTAATTAATTAATTAGATGTATGTAATTTGGATCTTGGCATGTAGAGTATTCGAATCAAGAGAAGATGTCGAGTAGTATTACAAACATGGGGTCGAGGCATGCCCTACATGCCTAGGCCTCAGGTCATAGCTGGCGTCAAAGGCATTTTGCTCTTGCATGCCCTATGCACTCAAGCCAATGGAAAGTACCGAACATCATTAATTATGTGTTAATTTGAGTAAAATTTGCATTGCATGGAATGTTAGTGATCGAACCATGATGCACTGTATTATGCTAGCTGCCATGAGCAACAAGTTCAGTCACGAATTCATGATAGCTTAGCCAAAAGATATGCTTCAAGTGTTGGAGGATTTTTTTGGCACACTCGATGTTGTTGAAAGGCACAAGACTAGTTGTGCCATCTTTAGTGTCAGGATGTGGGATGGAGCCTCTATCATTGATTATGTACTATACATGATCGAGCTAATAGAGTGATTGAGCAAGCTTAGCTTTTTCTTGCATAAGCAGCTTGGAAAAGTGCAACTAAACTCACTGCCCAAGTCCTGTCTCTCATTCCTTACTCATTTTAGAATGATAAGTCTGAAGTTGACTACCATAGGTTACTGATGTTGCTTCAGAACTTTGAGAAGGATCACCAACTCCATAAAGAGTCGATGAACTTAGTGGGAGGTTCGTCTTCTAATTCTCGATCCTTTAGAAAAGAAAAGAAGAATAAGAAGAAGAAAGCAAAGAAGGTGCAAGTTCAGACTAGAACATCTATGCAGGACCAAACCAGAAAGATCAAGCTCAATAAGAGTCAAGCTGAATGCTTCTTTAGTAAGAAATGAGGGTACTGAAAAAGAAACTATCCTCAATACATTATCTTCCTAGATTCGAACAGGCAGAGAAAGAAGCAAGCTATTGCTATATAAGATATTTATATGATAACTTCTTGTAATTTTTCTATTTATAATATTACTGACTAAGTATTGAATATCAGTAGTCCTTATCATATTTATAATACATTATAGGGGTTGCAGGTCAGTAGGAGATTCGAGCAAGATGAAAGATTCTTGAAGGTTGGAGATGGAAGACTAGTTCCGGTTCTAATTTTAGGAATCCTAAAACTTATATTTGAGTCCCATACTATTATTCTTAATGATTATCATTTCTATCTTAGTTTTCTTTTAAATATCATTTCTGTAGGCCTTCTAGCCAAAAATAATTATAAAATTTTAATAAAAAACTAAGTTTGTAATATCATTATGAATGGTGTTACTATTTTTTATGGATATTTGAACAATGGTGTGTATATGCTATCACAACCTATTAACGTAGTCTATTCAACTGGAAAGTATCCTAGATTAGATAGTATGTCAGATATCTACTTATGGCACTGTAGGCTAGGTCACATAAACAAGAATAGGATAAATAAGTTGACTGAAGAAGAAATCCTCGAAGTCAGTGATTGTGAATCACTTCTAACCTATGAATCCTATTTTTTTGGTAAAATGACCAAGTCATCTTTTACTGAAAAAGGTGAGAGGGCCACTGAACTCTTAGGTCTAGTACATACTGATGTATGTGGACCAATGAGCATAAGTGCTAGAGGTGAATATTTCTACTTCATTACTTTCATAGATGATCCAGATATGGATATGTCTATCTGATGAAATACAAGTTGGATTTATTTGAAATGTTCAAATGATTCTAAAGTGAAGTAGGAAAACAAACTGAGAAGAGTATTAAAATTCTTCGACCTGATTGAGGAGAAAAATACCATTCCGATGAGTTTCTCACATATCTAGGAGGGAATAGAATTCTCTTCCAATAGACTCCTCCAAAAATACCATAGCATAATGGTGTATCTAAAAGAAGAAATCAGACTATATTAGACATGGTCCAATCCATGATGGATTTTGCTAGCTTGATGATATTCTTCTGGGGATATGCACTCGAGTCGGCTTATTATCTGTTAAATAAAATTTCAAGTAAGTCTGTATTTAAAGACTCCTTATGAGATATGGATAGGGTGTAAGCCAGCACTTTCACACTATAGGATTTAGGGGTACCCGACTTATGTCAAACGGTTAGTTATAGATAAACTTGGACCTAGGTTTGACAAGTGCACATTCATAGGATACCCAAAAGAGACCAAAGGATACTATTTCTACCATACTGATAAATAAAAGGTGTTCATCAGCCTTAAGACAACCTTTTTGAAAAAAAAAGTTTCTTGGTGAAGGAACTATTACTTCTAAGGTTGAACTTGATGAAGTTCAATAGGTAGAAAAACTGACACTTATAGCTGAACTTGAATTAGATTTCATTAGATTAGATTCAGAGCTTAGTGTACCTACACCATTAAGGTGATCTGATAGAGTACCACGTCATCCAGATAGATACTACCATTTTTTAGTCAGAGATGGTGATCTCATCGAACTCGATGAGAACGATGAGGAACCGATCACCTATATGGATGCAATGTAGAGATCTGATTTCGAAAAATGGCTTGAGGCCATGAAGTCTGTAATACAGTCTATGAAGATCAATTATTTATAGATATTGGTTGACTCATTCGAAGGGGTTAAATCCATTGAGTGTAAGTGGATCTTTAAAAGAAAAAGGGTTACAGATGGAAAGATGGAGACCTATAAAGCCCATCTGATTTTCAAGGGATATCGTCAATATTATAGTATTGACTATGATGAGACGTTCTCCTCTATGGCAATGCTCAAATCTATTCAGATAATGCTTGTGATAGCTGCTTATCTAGACTATGAGATCTCATAGATGGATGTGAAGACAGCTTTTCTAAATGAAGAGCCGACTAAAGAGGTGTATATGATACAACCTGAGGGGTTCACATCCATAGATGAGTCCAAGATGTGCAAGCTTCAGAGATCCAATTATGGATTGAAGTAGGTATCTCGGAGTTGGAACATATATTTTGATAGAATGATCAAAATGCATGGCTTCATTAAAAATGGAGAAGAGCCCTACATTTACAAATGGATAAATGGCCTAGCAGTGGTATTTCTTATCTTGTACGTGGATGACATTCTCTTAATCGAGAATGGCATCCCCGTACTATAGAAAATAAAAGTTTAGTTGTCATCTCAATTCTCCATGAAGGACTTGGGTGAAGCATCCTACATCCTAGGGATAAAGATCTATAGGGATAGATCTAAGAGGATGCTTGGATTATCCCAGTCTACGTATATAGATACTGTACTGAAGAGGTTCGGTATGGAGAATTCCAAAAAGAGCTATCTCTCGATAGACCATGAAATTTTTCTCTATAAGAAAAATTGTTCGATAACTCCTAAAGAGAGAGAGCGTATGAGTAGAGTCCCATATGCTTCGATAGTAGAATCTATCATGTACGCCATGACATATACGAGATCAAACATGGCATACTCACTAGGAGTAGTGAGCAGATACCAGTCTGATCCTGAAGAAAATTACTGAAAAGAGGTTAAAACCATCCTTAAGTATTTGAAAAATACTAAGGACCAATGGTTGGTTTATGATGAGTCAGATCTAAAACTTATGGGATTTATAGATTTTAACTTTCAATTTAACCATGATGATAGCAGAAGCGTGTCGGAATATATCTTTACTCCGAATGGTGGAGCTATCTACTAAAAGAGTTTCGAGCAGCATATTGTGGCTGACTTTATTTGCGAAGTAGAGTACATCACAGTATCAGATGTCGCGAAGGAAGCTATGTGGCTGAGAAAGTTTATCATCAAATTCGAAGTAGCATTCTCTCTTGATGGTCCGATCCTGCTCTACTATGATAGCACAGGTGCCAAAGCTTGAGCGAAGAAACCAAAGGCACACCAATGGACGAAGCACATTCTGCCACTTCCACCTGATCCAAAAAATTGCGAATCAAGATGACGTCAACCTTCAGAAGATCAATAGAAAGGAGAACCTAATCGATCCCTTTACTAAAGTCCTGGTGATAAAGAAGTTCGACAACTACAAGTTGAAGATGGATATTAGATACTATGCCAAGTGGCATTAGGACAAGTGGGAGTTGTTGGAAAATATGTTTCAAAATTAATTATCAGCCTATTGATGGTTGAGCTATATTATAATTATAATTAATTTATTAATTAATAAAATATATTTTTGATATTTTTTATCATAAGTTTTTTATCTTCTAATGAATTCAATTATTGTGATGAAGTCCTTAGGACTATTTAGGTTTAATAAAGAGAAAATTTATTGATTAGTTCTTAAAATTATTTATGATCAAATGATAAGTTATTAATAAGAATGATAGCATCTATCGAGCATAGATCGCTGTATGCCATATAGGTTGATTGTCTTCTTAACCAAGGAGTGTGAAATTACTGGTATAGCATATAGATGAGATGTAGGGAACATCATCACTGAACGTGATCAACTCCAGAGCATTCTACTGTCGAGAATGTCTCTGATGGGATATAGGTATAAGTGTCCTTTAGACTTGAGATCATCTTAGTGGCTTGTAAGCAATTCACTATGCTTTGGTATCGAACTAAATGAATTTCTAATTTAGTAATGAAAGACTTTTGGGCACAGTCAAGTACTTGCCAAGTTGATGTATGATCAAGATGGAATTAACCACTCCAAGAGTTGGAGAAGAATGTATCACTATATTCAATATAGCAAAACCTTGACTAGGGTAATCCATAAGATGAATTTAGTATTTTAAAATATAATGTGGATAATCTGATCAGAGTTAACAGTTAAACTCTGAGGTATCTTATGAGCATTTGGTCAAGAGGATGAATTATATGGAAACTATATCTATATGGATTCTAAGGATGTTGTTCTATACATTCAACCTATCCGACCGTCAGGTATCATTACTAGATGGTCAGTTCAACTGGTATATAAATTTATTTCTATGCTACTGGCTTAGGTTCGGATCTATGGGATCACATACATTAAATTTCATAATCCGATTGGATGGTTGATCAATGACTAAGAATCGTTCTAAGATTAAACGATCAATACAATTGATGTTTAACCTAGTGCAAATATTGTAGGAGGATCGATTAGCAATTCGATTACTAATTGACTTAATTTGACTAAGCTAAAGGATTAAGATTAAGTCTAATTAAATATAATTTAATTAAATTTGGTTTGGACTTGATTGAATCATGTTCAATCGATTTATTGGATAAGTCAAGTGCAAGGAAGAACTAGTCCTAGTTCAACTAGAACTTGGATCAATCCAATTTTTTAATTTAATTAAAAAATTAAATTAAAATTAAATCTAATTTAATCTAATTTAATTAAGTTTTTAATTAGATTAGGATCTAATTTAATTAGATTAAGTTACTTCTAATTTGATTTGGTTTGAGAAACCGTATTTGACCAAGTCAAATATGAAATCCTAGTAATACTAGGATCCACCTTGCTTGTGCCACCTACACCCTATGCCTCTCCATGCCCACTCTCTCTTTATTTTGTGTGTGAAACCTTCTCTCCCTGGTCTTCATGCATGCCCACTCCTCTCCTCTCTTTCTCATGTGGCAATTAGTTGTGGACTGGATCAAAAGCAAGACGTTTGAATTTGATCTGAATTACCTTTGGATAGAGTTTTAGGAAACTAAAACTCCTCCCATGCATGCCGCCCTCCTCTTCCTATTTTCTCTCTATTTTGTTTGGTGGAAAAGAAAGATTTTTTGTGCGACTTTCTCTCGTGGTCTATGCCAAAAAGAAAGAAGGGGACGCCCAAGTATTGGACGCCCCAACTAGTTGCCATATTTGTTCTTTCTTAGTCTAAGAATTTGACTCAACAAGGACTCCTCTATATCTCATTATATATGATGAATTTTGGGCTGATTTTTGGAGATTTTCTAGACCTTAGATCAGGATTTTGGGCACGTGAATATTAGGGTGAGAGACCTCTTGGATGTGGGGTTTTCATAGACACTAATCTAGGTATCTAGGTGAGAGAGCAAAGAAGAAGAAGAGGGTCTTCTTCTAGGATTGCTTTGTTCTTTTTTTCTCCTTCTTTTATTAAGATTATTTAAGAGTATCTCATATTTGAAATCTCTTCTCTTCCTTCTGATCTTTGGAGGATTCCAAATTCAAAAAAAGAAAGCATCGGATCGATGAAGAAGAATCAGCACAGTACTAGCATACTATGCTGATTTTCTGCATAGGGCTTTTGATCAGAGTTCGTGGGCTCGTGTGGACATCTCTTAGGGCTGGATGTGTATACAGCTTGAAGCATTATCCTCAAGTCCAAATCAATAAGTTAGAATGTCTAACTTGTATAGATAATATAGATCTGATTTATTATTACATACCTGCATTAGATGTAGTATAGATGCATGTTGATATGATCAACATGTTTTTCTTTCTAATATTTTTTTTTAATTTTTAATTTAATCTCATGCTATAATTATGTAATAGGATCTTAGATTTAGGAATTTTCTATTTTTTATGAATAAATTTTAATTTATTTTAGTCTTCTATTGCTTGATCTTGAAAAAGTTTCAAGATCTAGTCCTGAAATTCTAGATCCGGTTCCTTCAATATTGACTCAGTGCGTGTAGATCCTTAAAGGATCTACAAAATTTTTCATGCAGTGTTTAGGAGTGGTTTTATTATTTTGTCTGACATGGCACAGAATGGTTGGCTGCGATCTTCGACAAGCTCGATCTAGGTGGTCCATAGGCATAGTTAAGGCACCATCTGATGGCTCTCATCTCTCTTGGTGAAGATCCAACAGCTGCGGGCATTTTCTGGTTTTATTCGAACTATTGTAGGCCTGTAGTGTGCGATCCAACGAGCAAAAATGCTTCAAGCTTCGATCCGATGGCCCTTATTTGGTCTAGACATAAATTAAGAGGTTATGTAGTGGATTTTGATGGAGTCTGGGGTGTTTGATCAAGATCCAATGGCCAGAAAGCTCCAGGGTGATTAAATCTGATCCAGACTCTAATTGGACTTCGATAAGAACTCACAAACCTTTTTCTTCATCTATTTAAGTTCTATTATGCCAAAGATTGAAAGAGAGTCCCCTATGAGGGGAAGTAGCCCTCTCTCCCTTCTCTTCTCCTCTTCTCTCTTCTTCTTTCTTTTTTTTTTCTTTTTCTTTTATCTAGAAAATTCTAATATACTGGATGCTAACAAGATCAAATCTATGTATGGCTAGAGATCTCATGTCCAAGAGAATAAAAAAAGTCTTCCAAGCATGAGAGTTTGTAATTTGAATCCTATCTTTTTTTTTATTGGATAATAAATTTTTTTCATCTTTTATATGCCTTTCTTATTTATGCTTTAATATTAAATTTTTTATAATTTATAATTAAAGAGATAGATCATGATCATGGATAGATATGGTTGATGCTCAAGTTAGGATAAATTATAAGATTTATATTTTAGTATTTAATTTTTTATAATTTATACTTAAGAAAATAAATCGTGATCATAGATAGATACGATTTGTGCTCATATTAGGATGAATTATAAGAATTAATCAAAATTATATTTATGTTCTTTGAATATATGATCTAAATAATTTATCAAAATTATATTTATGTTCTTTGATTATATGATCTAAATAATTTATGTCTGTGAGATAGGTCATGACCATGTAGATATGATCCATGCTCGGTAGAATTGGTTATGTTAGAATCAGATCAAAGAAACATATATCTCATAAGATTGCATGAATCAATTATAAACCTGAATATTGAAAGATGAAACTGAAACCCTAGATAACTTCTTTTTTTATTCTTAATTAATTCTTAAAATTTTAATTAATTATTTATTTATCTTCTTTTATTTTAATTTATTATTTTAAATTTTTATTTTAAAGATTAATTTAAATTTTAAATTTTTTTAATTAAAATTAAATGTAACTTAGCCTTCAATCTTCGAGAAAATCGACACCCGACTCACTACTATCCTACTTAATAGTAAATTAGATTTAATTTTATTTGATGCTATAACGATGAGCAATCAATAGATTTATAATAAAAAATACTAAAATAAATATTTTATTTATTAATAAATTATTTATATTTTTAAAATAGCATAACCGTCAATAGGCTGATGATTAGTGTTGTGACATATTTTTTAACTGCCAAAGCCTTAGGAATAGTAGAGAGAAAAGAGAGAGCTAGAGGATGGAGCGAGTCCTCCTTCTCCTTAGGGTTTGCTCTTCCCTTGAGTTCCTTGTCCTTACCTAAAGATCCCCTTCATACCCCTCTTGTATGACGGTTCCATCCATAGGCTGCAATCCAGAATTTGTAGGTTTGTTAGACCTGATTCTACAAACTGCTAGGCCATGTTCTAGCCTTCTATTGAGGGACAGAGCTCTCGCACCTTCTCTATGTAGAGGTTGTTAGTCATGGATGTTAGGCATAGATTATACCCACACGGTCGATCGAGTTGGTGGTTTTGGCTCACATCCGATGCAGTCCAATGGTAGATGGGTACCATATCACCTTGGGTGCACCCCAATGGTAGATGGCTCTTGGTCGGTGGGTTGCACCCATAACAATACTAGTATTGGCTTAAGGGAATGGTTGTAGGATTTTTTATATTGCTTAAAGTGTTAGATATATGTGCCCTAGAAGTCAGAATTGGCTGACACTTGTAATACACTTCTAGGAGCAAAATTGTAATTTTGACTAATATCAATAAAATGGATTATTTTCTATTACATATGTGTATTTAGTGTCTGTGATACATCCTTTGAGTTAATGGTAATGATAATTCATATTTTCAAGAGTTGAAAATTTAAGACATGAATAATCATTATTAACTCATAAAATGCTTCCAACCATAGGATCATCACGAGGATGGTGATTGATCCGGAAGATTGGTGTACAATCGCTTCTCTTTAGTAGATAAGTCTTGAGTCTACGGTGTGAAAAAACTGAAGTGAGAGTATAGGTACTCGTTAGAGAACGAGGGCACTGAGCGTGACCATCTCGAGTAGTCATTAGGGAGTCTACCTTCTTGTCAATGACTGACTCCATGCTGCAGTAGTGTATCTAGTCCTTTGACCTGAGATGCATCGACAGTTCATCTTGAAGGTGTTATAGTTTGACTACACCATTACTCGATCTCCTAGCCATATGGAATCTTGAGGTGTATGTTGGCTATAGCATGTTCATTGTAGAAACTGGATAGCATCAAGATGGAATCTATCTACCTCGGTGGTAGAGGAGCAGCCCTATGATGATCATGAGAATCAAGTCCAGAAGTTCATGACCATGGTAGAGTGAAATAATAGAAAGAGTTTCTATTTAGATTTTTACATTGCACTTGAAATTGAATGATTACATCATATGACAGCGACTAGGGTTTGACGAGTTCACCTTAACCCTAATCTGATCGGGGCTTAAGATAGAAGAACTTAATCACACAGGTAGCTGCACCAAGAGGTTCGCATTCAGCTCTGATGGGTTGCCACCATATACTGCTAGGTGTCACTGATAGATTTTGGGAGCAATTAGAATGATTTAGATGATCGATCATTCTAGCTGTTCGAATTAGAAGAGTTCTGATCCATCGAAAGAATTTCGATGATGTCGATGATAGAGATCATGACATATCCCATTATCATACAGAACTGAATCTAACTGGGTCACACAAATAAGAGTTTGAATCTGGTGATCATCAATTGAACTGATCCAGTTCAATTGATCTGAATGAGATTCAATTAGGTTCAAGAAAATCATGCTAGCACTCGATTGAACCTAACATTCTTCTTTTACTATCATAAATAGTTGTCCTGACTAAGCCAAAGAAGTTTGTGCTTATTTAGAGGCCTTCACTTTGTCTGACTGAAGCTTGTCCAAGTCAGAAAAGATTATCTTATTTTGTAAGACATTACCTGCCATTTTTGGTCACCTACCATTTCTCGTCCTTTGACTTTGGTCAAAAGTTAACCTTTAACTGATCAAATGTTGACCATTGATACTTTGACTTTTGTCCATGTGTCATGCACCTATTGAAGAATTGATGGAGGCCTGTCTCCCTACCAGAACCTAGCAAGGAGGAGGGCGCACGCCACCCTTGGCGTATGTCCAAGCTGGAGGCGCTCAGGAGTTCTTGTTGGACAGGGACTCCATCTCCTTTTTGGATTTCGATTAGAGTTCTCCTAAGAACCAACTTTGATTGGTCTTAGGCACCCTCTATGGAGGAATCTAGGGGATTCTATTCCCATCAATCAGATTTAGATCTGATTTCATAAAGAGTTGTGATTGGTTGGGAAGAAGAGGAGTTGGATCATGCTTAGTCTATAAATAAGATCCTGCACCCAACTCAAAGAGAATCACAATTCTCCATGCCTCAAGGCTGCTTCTCCTCTCCTCCTCCATGCCAAACCCACCTTCTTCCTCTCCTCTCCACGTCCAAAAGGAGTTTTGGACCTTGGTTGGTGCAATCCAGACGAGAGAAAAGTGACTGAAAGCTAGAAGGTCACACTGCTGTAAAGGACGACTGCTGATCTTCGAAAGATATTTTAAAGATCCTCCATATCAGATTCAGATTTAATTTTTGGAGACATGATAGAGAAAAAGAGGATCTCCAAATTCAGTCCGAGTGGATACCGATAGAGGCCAGGCACTTGCGTGGCTAGATCCAGAACCTTCCGCTGCTTATAGGATCATCAACGGATAATAGGATTATCCACTTCAAGATAAATTAAATTAAATTTAATTTATCTAATTTATTTTAATTATTAAAATAATAAGAATCAGATCTAAAATATTTCAGATCTGATCTAGATCAAAGAAAAAAAATTTAAAATATATCTCTTGATCTGATCAGATCTGAACGAACCTGATCCAAAAAATCAAAATTTTTCTTCACAAAGGTCATATGTTAACTTGAGAAAAATTCTCTCCAAAATAACCAAAGTTCAAGTTCTTCAAAGTTTTTGATAAGTTTTTGAAGAGAGGAGTCAACCCCTGGTCATTAGAAACCGATCCTTAAATGTCCGCTTGCTTAAATAGAAGGTAGTTAACTCTTGGAAGATTCAGGAGTCAACCTCAAGTATCATGAATCAATCTCAGCACACTTGGAGCATATTGACACAACCTATAAGTCAATCCATAAATAGTCTTTGGGTGAAGATAAAAAGCAGTGAAAATTAGTTTTTCTATGAGTCAACCCCAGAGCTCAACAAGTCAACCCCAGCAACATAGGAGTCAACCCTAGATTCAGAAGACTCGACCTCAAAATAGTCTTAGGATGAAGATAGAGAATAATGAAAAACAATCTATTCATAAGTCAACCTCAGCACCTCACAAGTTGATCATAAGATGAGACAAATTGACCCTAATATTAGCCAAATCAACCTCAAAATGGCCATAGTCAAAATATAGAGTTGCCTAGAGATATTGTACTTCACGAGTCAACCCATGATAAAGATGAGTCGACCCCTGCTAATGATGAGTTGACCCCTAGAGAAGAGAAGTCAAATCTTCTGTGTTTGGCTAGTCTTTTAAAACTTCTCCAGTGAATAGAAAATATAGGCAATAGCTAGTTTGGCTTCTCCAACGGTCCAATTGCCTCTTTAAGCCATTTTTGAAGATATTTAAGCGAGAAATTCAAGAGAAAAGAAAGTAGATTTAAAAGAGTTTTCAAGTTCAAACCTTCTACAATTCAATTCACTCAATAAGATAGAAAAATAAGTTTTGAGTAACCTAGGTTACTAACTGAGTGATTATTCAAGCACCCTTTTAGTCATCTCTTAACAAAAAGGAGGAAATCAAAGCATCTAAACGAGCAGCAACTTCCATTAGGCTACACTAAATATTCATATTCTTGTATTTAGTTTATTGTTTCAAGTTTCTTGCAACAGAAACTTGGGGGTAATGCTGGTCCAAGCCAGAATTGGACAAGTACATTGGACTAAGTCTATAGAGACTTAGTTAGAAAATGTTTTGTCAATTGCCTTTGGTAAAATTGACTAGATTGACTATCATAAGCTGTTTAGAACAACCAAACTATAGTCAAAGAGGATTATAGTTAAAATTTCCGAGCAAGAGTCTTGGATAGTGGATGTAAGTGCCGAGTTTGACACCAAACTATTATAAATTTTATGTTTTTCATGACATTTCTTTGTTTGCTCTTATTCCTTACTTTGCGGTTTAATTTGCTGCATGCACATCACACTCACTCTTTTAATTAGTAAAAGAGCACATACTTTCCCTTTAATTTTTAAAGAATACTATTCACCCTCTTCCCCTATTGCGTTGCTACCTCTGGACAATAGAGGTGGGGAAGGAGAATCTTAGCAACAAGATTGAGATGGAAAGATTATTTTTTCCTTCTTGATACAATTGTTCCTTTGGATGATTTATTTATAAAGAATCTATGGGTGCTATCTTCCTTAAATTTTACAAAGTGAAAAATGATTCAAGTTCTGTTTTTCCTTGCAATCAACTTAGGGAGAATTTCATGAATCATTAGTTGTTTTAGTTTTACTAAATTTGCTAAAAAATTATCTGTAGTTGAAAAACTCATTATTTTCCTTAAATACCAAGGATTTGTACTTTGGACCTTCTTTGAGAGAGTATTAAGTATAAGGTGATTATCAAAAGATCAAGGGTTTATATGGCTGGGGGTAACAAAATTACTATGTTTAGTTGCACCATAGTGATCCTACATGGCAATGATTCCAAATTACCTTCACACCTCAAATCACCATTTAATCCAATGATAAAAAACCTATTCTTGAGGTTAGGTATTCAAGATCATCCTAAGATAGTGATCTTAAGTAAAAATTTGAGGACTAAAATACCCTTAGTTTAGCGGATAAATTATTATATCAATATACCATTAATATATTATATCAATATTATATATTATACTATATAGATACTATATATATTGTGTTCATGATATATATATATTATAATGCATTATTAATCATATTATTGTCATATTATAATTTAATTATAATTTTAAATTATAATATAAATATATTATTTACTTTATATTCATATTTTGAAAGTATTCAATAAATTACTTCTATTTTCCTTATTTTTTAATCAAAATAAATATCAGGATAAAAATAATAATATATTATAATTATAAATAAAAATATTAATTCTAAGATAATTATTAATGTATTTATAAAAGATTAAAAAATATATTATATAATATATTAATAATTAATTATTGATAAATATATTAATAATTTATTATATATATTTTATATGAGAAAAAAATATTTTTATGAAATATATAGGGATAGTTTTGATATTATATGGTCAGTGATCTTGGATTTGTATGACTAAATAGATTATTTGTGGATATCCATAGATCTTTAATCAATAGACCATAGCATACCAAATAGAATAATCTTAGATTATTAGGAATCAGATTATCTTAGGATAAAGATCATCGATTAGTTGAATCACTTTCATGATCCTATTTAGATCATGAAATTGCATCTAAGGATAATAAAAAATGTGCCCACCAAGCATGCAGGTGGTGAAAAAAATCTTATTATCTTTTCAATTTTTTTTTATAAGTGATTTTGAATTTGAAAAAGGAAATTTGACCATGAATTTGTGGTTAATCAGGGGGCCAATTTTCATTTTCTAGAGCCTTTCCTTAGAGAAATTTATTTTTTGGTAATGTTTTTTGGTTGCATTGAAGCTTCAGGAGTATTGGAACTATGATAGACTCTCTTTTTATTATCCAAATAAGCATCTATTTTTTAAATATCTAGTTTGCAATTTTTTGTTATGCAAGATATAATAGTGATTAACAAGTATGCCTTTATTCCCTCTGTCATCAATCTATGCAATAAAGCCTGGATTAGTTCTTGGTGTTGTATGGGCATAAAGATAACCTTAGTCTCATCACAAGAATATAGGATGAATAACTAGGAATTTTAATTTTATTTTTTTGGATTAAATTAATTGTCCTAATTATGTGATGGCCCAAATCCTCTTTTCTCTTTGGATTGAAATCCATGTATAGGGATTTTTGATTTAGTTCTCAATTGATTAATTAAATAAGTAAAATTTATTTTTCATATTATTAAAGCTTTGTGGTGTTTCCATGGTGTTATTGGACAAGTAGAATTAGCCTAATGGCCCCAAAACTTTTTATTGCTATATGTTAAAAAAATTTATTGATCTAAAGTTTTTATCCTCTGGTTTAATATCTATGTATTCACTACAACTAAATGATAAAAGAGATTAAAATTTAGCTTGCGAAGAGATATTTTTTTAAAAAATGAAGCCCATTGCAAGCATTGATTGTATAGTTGTAAGAGTGATTGCTAGCTAATGTCAATCAGCCAACTGTTTCCCTCCTTTCTACTAAAGATGGGATAGCAAGCTGGAGACTAGGTTAGGCAATTGTATGGGCATGCCATTAGCTCTTGTCGGAATCGAAAGGAAAAGATGCTAGGCTCGGGTGCCTTGAAACTTCAATGAATTTTTATTATAGGAATGCTACCTAAACTACTACTAAAATTATTGATAAAATAAAGACAGTAAAGATGTAAATGTAAGAGATAAGAGATGCATTCATTATCTGGAGAAAAGGTCCTCTCTTTTTTGTATAATATCCTCTCCTATACTCCATTCATTCAGATCAATAACTATCCAATAGCATCCCATTTGCATGTTTCAATTAGTTGTAACCACTAGCCTATTCTTCGGTAGCAATTATTAACTAATTTCAAATTTGAAATAAATCGCTCCATTTATCACGCCCGTGCAAGTGCTCATGGCTCTTTGAGCTCCGTGGCATTAACCATGTTCAGCCTTCCTGCTGAAGTAAGTTGTAGGCCGATATCTCCTCCAAGTTTTATTCGGCCTCTTTCTAATATATTGGTCGTGTTGTCCTCCATGGTATCTCTCATCACCCAACTCTTATTGACACAATTTGTCAACCTAATTAAACATTTCACGTGGTACATGTTCAAGATGTGGCGTAAATAATGGCCCCGATATAACTTATTATCCAATGGACAAATGGGTGATCTAGCCATTTTAATTAATATGGCAGAACCCGACTATCTTCTTAACTCTATTCATAGATATATTTTATAGCCAAAATGTCTCACGGCTTAATTTGATTAAGGTGGATAAGATGTTCAAATCTTCATTTAATTGGTGTAATGAAATATCAGTAACCAAATCATTTGAATCTCTGACATTTGGATTTCTGTTGGGGATAAATCCCACTCCTATCAAAGTTCAGTCCGATCCTCAGCCTAATGCAACCAATAGCCATGGAAGAGCTTCAACGGACAGATCTTAGTCGTACTCCTTCAACCGACCGGACTCCTCAGTGGCCGAGCTCCTTCGGACTCTCAGCGGCCGAGCCCCTTCGGACTCCAAGTGGCCGAGCTCCTTCGAACCCCTTCAGCCAGCCGAACTACATAGCGACCGAGCTCCTTGGACTTCCAGCGGCCGAGCTCCTTCGAACCTCTTCAGCCGGCCGAACTGCATAGCGGCCGAGCTCCTTCGAACTCCTTCAGCTGGCCGAATTGCTGAGCGGCCGAGCTCCTTGGACTCTCAGCGGCCGGACTTTAGCCGAACCCCTCAGTGACCGAGCTTCAGTCGGACTTCCGCGAGAGCCGAACTCTCTCCACGCCCTTTCAGCCAGACGTCTGCAAGAGCCGAACTCCCTCTAGACATCCCCTTCGGTCGGACTTCTTCAGGAGCCAAACTCCTCCCAGACATCTTCTTCGACCGGCCGAGCTCCTTCTGAACTCCTCAGCGGCTGTCCCTCAATCGAACTCCTCAGCAGTTGTCCCTCGGTCGAACTTTTCAACGGTCGAGCTCCTCAGCAGCTGCACTCCTTCCGGGCTCCTTCGCCTATTGTTCCTCCTGGGTGACCCTCTCCAGCCATGTTCCCTTCGGAAGTCCGAACTCCTCCAAAATGGGTACACGTCAAAGCTCTTCAATCCTTCCTTGGCCCCAAGCGGCTCAGTATCAAGACAGCTGCAGCCATCACCATCAGTCTGCTACAGACGATAGTGATCCACTACCAAGCGGCGATGGCTATCACCATCAATCCATTGCAGGCGGCGCCTTCTCCCGGGATTGACTCCGTCAAACCTCGAGCGACCCGCCACCATGCGGCTACAGCTGTCACCATCAAGCTCCACCTATAAAAAGGACCCTCCAGATACGCTAACGCTAAGCTTTAACCTCTAAGCTCTAAGTTCTCTTCTTCTCTAAGCTCTGCAAAACTCATTCTCGAGCACTCCATTCCTGTTGGCCAGAGCTAACTTGATCGTCGGAGGATCCTGCCGGAGCCACCCCTCCACCGGCTCCGGACGGGACTTTATTTTGCAGGTCCCCAATGGCGACCTCGTCCACCTCCGCTCTATTTGATTTCGGTGATGATCAATTTCTGCACCAACAGATTGGCACTAGAGGAAGGGCGGGCGCTGAACCTCCGAGGTCCCCTCTTAAAGGAGTACTCGACGATGATTTCTCTCTCCCCTCTCTGGAGATCTTTCTTCTTCCTCTCTAGAGTTCTTTTTCGAAGAGAAAATGCCTCCCAAGAGAGCTTCGACTCGATGATCGGCGGCCTTCGCGTAGGTCCATCTGCTCCCATTTCATCCTCCGGTGGAGACTTTGCCAGCAAACCCGCCATGAGGATGCGAGGAACCGACCCTAAGGAGGAGCATTTGGGCATACCAATTGCCCTTAGGAAGGAAAAATGGAGAGCAGAAGTTCTCCCGCAGAAAGCTTCCTAGGAGGGCGGCATGAAGTTCGGCCACGTTCGCGACCTTTCCGACGCAAGCAAGGCCAAACTCCCGCTTGAGCTCACCATCAAGGAAGCTCTGATGAAGGTTTCATAAGAGGCGGGATGAAATTCGGCCGCACTCACGACCACCCCAGTGCAAGCAAGGCCAAATTTCTCCTTGAGTATGTCATCAAGGAAACCCCATACAAAGATTTCGCAGGAGGCGGAATGAAGTTCGGCCAAGCTCACGACCACCCCAGCGCAAGTGAGGCCGAACTCCCCCTCGAGTATGTCTCCAAGAAAGCCCCTACAAAGAATTCATAGGAGGTGGAATGAAGTTCGGATAAGCCAGGCCGAGCTTCCCCTTGAGCTCGTCGTCAAGGAAGTCCCGACTAAGAAGCATGAAGTTCTTCCGCAGAAGGTTTCACAGGAAGTTCGGCCGCACTCACGGACTCCATCCGGGAGCAAGCGGGTCCGAACTCCTCAAGATTGCCACCAAGGAAGCCTCGACAGAGGGGCACAAAGAAGCCCTCCTCCCGAAAGGTTCCGTGACTACGCCCCCCTCAATGCTCCTCAAACTCAGATTCTCATCAAAGTTAAGAATCAACTGCCAAGAGCAGAAAGGTTACGATCTCCCCTAAACAAGCGCGATCGAAGCGAGTACTGCCTCTACCATCGCGACCACGACCACGAAACTGAGGAATGCATTCAGCTCCGATACGAAATTGAGGAGCTCGTCAGAAAGGAACGGCTGGGCAAATTCACAACCTGAAGTAGGAGAAGATCGGCCAAGGGCTGCCGTAACCAGAAACGACGAGGTTGGCCGCCTCACGGCATCGTCAACATTATCCCAGGGAGGAGCTTGGTACATCGGCGATTCATCGTCTCCCAGTGACAAAGCCAAGAAAAGCTTGCTCCAAATTGAGAAGGCCAGCATAAGATAGAGGAGGTCGTCCGGCCTGGGCCTTGCCGCCCAAGGGAATCCGGAGGAACAACGCCCCCACGACCCTAAAACAGGGATGTGCTGCCTGTAACTTCCCCTCGGTAAAATTCTTCCCCTCTAATAATATTATTTCTGGGTGCGAAAATTATGTGATGACAGAAAAGAAGCAGTCAATAGTAGTCAATAGTTGCCGTATTAGGAATAGAAGAAAAACCTCATCCTAACACGAGCGGGTCAAAGACCATCAACCTCGACTAGAAATAAGATCTCTCCTGGACGATCGAGTCAACCTCGATCAGAGATAAGATCTGTCCCGGGCGACCGAGTCAACCTCGGCCAGAGATAAGATCTCTCCCGAGCGACGGTGGACAACCTTGGCTAGAGATAAGATCTCTCCCGAGTGATCGAGACAACCTCGGCTAGAGATAAGATCTCTCCCGGGCGATCGAGTCAACCTCGGCCAGAGATAAGATCTCTCCCGAACGACCGAGACAACCTCGGCCAGAGATAAGATCTCTTCCGAACGACCATGGACAACCTCGGCTAGAGATAAGATCTCTTTCGAGCGACCGAGTCAACCTCGGCTAGAGATAAGATCTCTCCCAAGCGACCAAGTCAACCTCAGCCAGAGATAAGATCTCTCTCGAGCAACCATGGATAATCTCGGCCAGAGATAAGATCTCTCCCGAGCGATCGAGTCAACCTCGGCTAAAGATAAGATCTCTCCTGAGCGACAACCTCGGCTAGAGATAAAAATCTCTTCCGAGCGACCAAGATAACCTTGGCTAGAGATAAGATCTCTCCCAAGCGACCGCGTCAACCTCGGCTAGAGATAAGATCTCTCCCTAGCGGCAACCTCGGTTGCAGGAGATAAGATCTCCCCTAAGGCAACCTCGGCTATAGGAGATAAGATCTCTCTTGAGGGTCCGAGCCAACTTCGATAGTAGGAGATAAGATCTCCTCCGAGGCAAACTCGACTGTAGGAGATAAGATTTTCCCCGAGCGCCCTTATCAACCTCGGCCGTAGGAGATAAGATCTCCCATGAGGCAACCTCAGCTACAGGAAATAAGATCTCCCCCGAGCGCCCGCATCAACCTCGGCTGTAGGAGATAAGATCTCCCCTAAGCGCCCGCATCAACCTCAGCCGTAGGAGATAAGATCTCCCCTAAGGCAACCTTGGCTGCAGGAGATAAGACCTCCCCTGAGGGTCCGGGCCAACTTCGGCAGCAGGAGATAAGATCTCCCTCAAGGTAAACTCGGCTACAGGAGATAAGATCTCTTCCGAGCGTCCGCATCAACCTCGACCATAGGAGATACGATCTCCCCCGAGGTAACCTCGGCTGCAGGAGATAAGATCTCCCCCGAGGCAACCTCGACAGCAAGAGATAAGATCTCCCTCGAGCATCCGCATCAACCTCGACTGTAGGAGATAAGATCTCCCCCGAGCGTCCGCATCAACTTCGACCGCCGAAGATAAGATCTCCCCTGAAGCAAACTCGACTGTAGGAGATAAGATCTCCCCTGGGCGCCCGCATCAACCTCAGTCACAGGAGATAAGATCTTCCCTGAGGCAACCTCGACTGCAGAAGATAAAAATCTCCCCCGAGCACCCGCATCAACCTTAATCGCAGGAGATAAGATCTCTCCTGAGGCAACCTTGGCTGTAGGAAATAAGATCTCCCCTGAGCGCCCGCATCAACTTCGACAGTAGGAGATAAGATCTCCCCCGAGGCAAACTTGGCTGCAGGAGATAAGATCTTCCCCGAGCGCCCGCATCAACCTCGATCGTAGGAGATAAGATCTCCCTCAAGGCAACCTCGGCTGCAGGAGATAAGATCTCCCCTGAGGATCCGGGCCAACTTCAACAGTAGGAGATAAGATCTCCCCCGAGGCAAACTCGGCTGTAGGAGATAAAATCTCCCCCGGGCACCCGTATCAACCTCGGCCGTAGGAGATAAGATCTCTCCCGAGCGACCAAGACAACCTCGGCCAGAGAAGATGTCTTCCGAGTACCCGTATTACCCACGGCTGTAGGAGAGGAGATCTCCCCCGATTTAGCCTCGACTGCTGAAGGCAATATCGCCCCTCGGAGGAGCTCAACCCCCGACCTCGACCGCATGAGATAAAATCTACTTCAACCTCGGTTGGAGATGAGATCTTCCCCGAGCTTCAACTTCAACACCACCTTTAGCTGGAGATGAGATCTCCCCCGAGCTTCGACCTGAACCAGTACGGAGCCCAGAAGAGAACTTCGACAGTCGCCTTTTCTGCACTCCCTTCCTTTGAGTTTCGAACTCGGGAGTGGGGAGACTATTGTTGGGGATAAACCCCGCTCCTACCGAAGTCCAGTTCGATCCTCAGTCTAATGCAACCAGTAGCCACGGAAGAGCTTCAGCGGATGGATCTTAGTCGTACCCCTTCAACCGGTCGGATTTCTTAGCGGTCGACCTCCTTCAGACTCTCAGCGGTCGGATCGAACCCCTTCAGTCGGTCGAACTCCTAGCGGCCGAGCCCCTTTGGACTCCCAGCGGCCGAGCTCCTTCGAACCCCTTCAGCCGGTAGAACTGCATAGCAGTCGAGCTCCTTGGACTTCCAGCGGTCGAGCTCCTTTGAACCCCTTCAGCCGACCGAACTGCTTAGCGGTTGAGCTCCTTCGAACCCCTTCAACCGACCGAACTGCATAGCAGCCGAGCTCCTTAGATTCCCAGCGGTCGAGCTCCTTCGAACCCCTTCAGCCGGTCGAACTGCTTAGCGGTCGAGCTCCTTGGACTCTCAGCGGTCGGGCTTTAGTCGAACCTCTCAGCAGCTGAGCTTCAGTCGGACTCCCGCGAGAGCCAAACTCTCTCCACGCCCTTCCAGCCAGACACCTGCAAGAGCCGAACTCCCTCTAGACATCCCTTCGGCTAAACTTCTTCAGGAGCTGGACTCCTCCCAGACATCTCCTTCGATCGGACTTCTTCAGGAGCCGGACTCCTCCCAGACATCTCCTTCGGTCGATCGAGCTCCTTCCGAACTCCTCAGTGGCCGTCCCTCGATCGAACACCTCAGCAGTTGTCCCTCGGCCGAACTTTTCAACAACCGAGCTCCTTAGCAGCCGCACTCCTTACGGGCTCCTTCGCCTATTGTTCCTCCCGAGCGACCCTCTTTAGCCATGTTCCCTTCGGAAGTCCGAACTCCTCCAAAATGGGTATTCGTCAATGCTCTTCAACCCTTCACTTGGCCCCGAACGGCTCAGTATCAAGACAGCTGCAGCCATCACCATCAGTCTGCTACAGGCGACAGTGATCCGCTACCAGGTGGCGATGGCTGTCACTATCAATTCATTGCATACGGTACTGCAGACGGCGCCTTCCCCCAAGACTGACTCCATCGAATCTCGAGCGGTTCGCCACCACGCGGCTACAGCTATCACCATCAAGCTCCGCCTATAAAAAGGACCCTCCAGATATGCTAACACTAAGCTTTAATCTCTAAGCTCTAAGCTCTGCGGAACTCATTCTCGAGCACTCCATTCCTATTGGCCAGAGCTGACTTGATCGTCGGAGGGTCCTGTCGGAGTCACCCCCCATTGGCTCTAGATGGGACTTTATTCTGTAGGTCTTCGATGGCGATCTTGTCCACCTCTGCTCCAATTGATTTCGACGATGACTAATTTCTGCATCAATAATTTCTAATTAAACAACTTTCCTAATTTTTTTTTCCACCATAGAAAATAAAGATGGTATCTTCTACCACGTGCTGAAATCTCTTTTGAGTATTCCAAATAAATATGTGTAGATGAAAAATTCTTTCTATGGTGACCATCGATGGTATGGCTTTACGAACAGCATCCGCGATGATCAACTAACAAAAAAAAAAGAAAATTTCGGATATCATGCTCTAATCCTACGTGAAAGCCTCGAGCCCGTAGAAAGTATTTCTAATGTGCGTGGATGATAAAGTGAAACTTGATGGCAACCCACAATTAAAAGGACATCCTTTTCCTGTACGTCTTGCTATACAACGCCTCAGTATTTTTATAAAAGGGTTGTGCCATCACATTTACCATCATCCTTTTCTAGGAGAAAACCCTAACACACGCACTTACGCTATCAATCCTTTCCTTCTGCATCTTTCTGCGGTAATCCACCATCCAACCCGAAACTTCATCTTTTCGATCTGCAGCCTGAAGAGTTGAGAGGAGGAAAGAGTGGCTAAAAAAATCTGATAGTCTCGCATCTATAAATGCATAGGTATTAATTCCTAATCCTTCTGGCCATCTTATACCAGGGCCAATCTTTGAATCTAGAGTCCTTCAACCCATTTCCTCTATCTTCCCCCCTCTTTACTCTAAAAAGACTTCACTATATCTGCGATCGAACTTTAGAACCTCTATGTGGAACAAACTAAATCCGCACCGTCCTTGGCCCTTTAGTTCATCAATGTAGGGTCACCAGGTGGCCTATATCACAGTCCACAAAAAGTAGATATGGGAGAGGAATGGGTTCCTCAACATCATGAATTTTCTAAGACCCCTTCGGTAGACGATAGGTCTCTTCTTCTAGCTGCTATGTGTTTTTGGTCTCCATCGATCAATACACTTCAGCTGAATCATAGTATGTCCTCTCCTAATCTTTTTGATCTAAGACTCCTTTTCAATCTTATGCCGACTAACAAAGAATTTTCAATTAACACTATGGTTGATGTACCTTCCAATGCTTTTGGCCTGCATTTTGGATATCTAACAATATTACACATTTTGATACTTTTGGCCAGCTTAATTACTTCTCTTATTTCAAAATAGGAATATGTGGATTTATAAGTATCTCCTTTGTTCCAAGTTAGTAAATGTTATCAAAGCACCTCTTAGATTAGCCACAATGCTGGCCGAAGATTGGCTGATTGCTTTTGCGCATCTAGTTTTAAGTTTCTTATACCAAGGCCTTAAAGAGTTTAGCTCAGGATCTACCAGTTGTGACTTGTGAGGGCCCATCATAGGTTCTTCAAACTTGGCTGTATACATAATTTCCTGAACTTTGGCCTGCCTAAATAGGTTCTTTTTCGCTTGCCTTATTGGTTTTCAACTGGCTTATCTAGAATGTCCTTTTTATCTCTCTCAGTACTGGAAATTCTATGAAGTTTTGGTTCACCGAACCAATGCCTTTTACTTTCTTTTCTTTCATGCTCCCAGACCATCATGGCCTGTCCTACCTAGAGCAGATATATCTCCAGATGAATCCGAGTTTGTGACAGCGTTATGGAAATTGTTCTCAGTACCTCGAGACTTGCATGTATGAACTTTTGAGGAACAGCGAATGTTCGGTTGAGTACCATTACCCAAGCATATTTGCTCGCCATTTCGGCCAGTTTAGGCCATTCCCTATCCTTCTCTGTATTCTCTTAACTCCAACATGTCTGGTTGGTAGTTGGTCATGGACCTTGATTTAGTATCTTTAGCAGACTTCAATCAAGTTCCAACTTTTAATTCATCCCTTTTGATCATGGTGAAATTTTTTGTGCACTGCTCGCGGTGTAGAAAATCCGATGTGGAGCGCATTGCATCACTCGATTAGTTCACGTAATGCCCTCGTAGCACGACGTAACGTCTCCAACTTTTTCACAGACGGTGGCATCATGCTCTGCAGCATCATTAATCCCGATCTTTTCAACATAATGAAAAGTTGCTTTTGCCCCTATTGCTTAGCAAAGAAGAGACGCTGAAGAGAAAGGAAGAGAACAACCCAATTGAAGTTTCTTCGTTCTCTCCCAAATATCTCTTCATTTTTCCTCCACTCTGGCAAGTAGTGTTTTCTTTGTTTCTTCCTTCAGACAATCGGAGTATCTCAACTAGACCATCTTCATTCTCTTGGTGAAGACTCCTGTTGAGAGAGATATTTTGCGATGAGCATTTTGTCATTCTTGGAGAGGTGTTTTATTTATTGAGGGAGTATTTTCAGAAAACTACTTTTATTCAACAATGATCCTTAAAAAGTTCGAGTTTAAAAGACATCAAGGCAACAAAAAAGAGGAGATGATCAAAGAAAGCACAGGAATGATTGTTTACAAGGAAGATGATGCCCCTACAATCTCGGGAAGAGATGAAATAGAGAAAAGAAGAGAAAGTAAACTTCTTTTAAGGTTTAGGGCATCCATTAAGAATTTTTTACTATCTCGATGATTGCAAGAGCAGTTCACTTTTAGATTTTATATTAATTAAGTATAACCTCCTTCCATTAATAAATATTTGACTAGTAGGAGAAAATTATGATATCCATAGTAATACATGACACGTAAAAATAATTTATGATATTGTGTATCAAAATTATGATACTCTAAGTTAAAACTATCTTCAGGAGATATTTTACCAATATGATATCATAATGTTAACATAAAATATCATAATTTTGATCCAAAATATCATAAAAATATTAAAAATTTTACTTATAAGATATTTTATCTATAGGATATCATAATATTAATTTATAATATTATAATTTTAATTTAGAATGTCATGATATTATCAAAACTATTTTTGGATAGCATTTTATCTACAGGATGCAATAATTTTAATATAAAATATCATAATTTTGATTTAGAATATCATAAAAATATCAAAAAATATACTAAAAAAATATTTTATCTATAGAATATCATAATATTAATATATAATATCATAATTTTGATCTAGAATATCATAATATTATGAAAACTATCTTTAAAAGATGTTTTACCTATAGGATGTTATAATTTTAACATAAAATATTATAATTTTAGTATCAAATATCATAAAATTATTAAAAAATATACTTGAAAGATATTTTACCTATAGAATATCATATTATTAATCTATAATATTATAATTTTGATATAAGATATCATAATATTATTAAAACTATCTTCAGAAGATATTTTATTTATAGAATATCATAATTTTAACCTACAATATCATAATTTTTATATAAAATATTATAAAAATATTAAAAATATATTTAAAAGATATTTTATCTATAAAATATCATAATATTAATTTATAATATTATAATTTTAATTTAAGATATTATAATATTATCAAAACTATCTTTGAAAGATATTTTACTTATAGGATATTATAATTTTAACCTACAATATCATAATATGAACCTATAATGCCATAATTTTGATCTTAGATATCATAATATTGTTAAAACTATCATGATAGAAATCATGATATCTTAACTTATTATATGACTTCCTAAAAAAAATTATATGACATGTTATATTCAGAATTGAAAAAAAAAAAATTTATTTGAACTTACCTAATGAATTAACTTGGTTTAACTACCAAAAGAGCTACTATATTAAAGGAACTGCAAAAAAAATTATAATAAAGGATCTATAGATAGCATTTTACTTCTTGATGGATGGGATATATTGCTTGGATGGATTATATTATTTAGATGCTAGCCAATAACCTTGGATGCATAATTTTCGCTACAAACTAAACCTTAGATACCTAGATGCTCAGGCAAAAGCTTAATAAAGTAAGAAAGAAAAGAGAGAAGATCAGCATTCATGATATCCAACCAGACTACAAAATAGTAAAATTTCTTCATCTTGGAGGAAAAGGATATTTCAATTATATTTAATTTGAAAAATAGATTATGACATACATTAAATGTATTTGGCAATCAAACAATGCATCACCTCCATTATTGTGCCTTCAGATGTCCGATTTGATGTAATGCAACATCTGTCATGTCATGCCATGAGAGCGCTATGTGGACCAATCGAACAATGCGATGCGCTCTACGTTAGATTTTCTACGTTGCGAGTAGTGTACAAAAAATTTGCCTGGAAATGGGTTGGGCCAAACTTAGGACCAAAAATTTTTAGATTATTTAGGCTAGGGCCTGACCCAAGCTCAAGTCTTGGCTCGACCCAAATCTAATTAAGGCAGCCTGAATATTCATTTATGTTAGGATTAAAATATATTTCGCCGAAGTCCAGTGGATTGACCAATTTTGATATGGTATCATTTGGAGCAGTGATGTTAATATCCAAATTCCAATCATATTACTCTCCAGTCTCAGCCCAATTTGGAAAGTTCGATCTCTAGACCCTATCCATCTAGAGAACTTCTAGCTCTTTCTCTCTAGTGACTGCAGAACTCGTCAAAAACATGATGAACTTCATCCGACCAAACTTGAAAAGTGAAAAGAGTGTTAATTGACTCTAGTACTGGTATTAGCAGAATCCCATCAAATATTAAATCCTAGCACCATCCGACTTTATTAATGATAGACCTTAAGAATGGCCAAATTCTTTCACGGCAGACAGCATATCTCAAAAACCTTACGTCAGGATCCCGTCTAGCCGAATTTCTCTCCAGTCAAATTTTATTTCAGCTGAACTCCTTTGCTCTACTTTATGGATAGTGGCTGATCTTAAAAATGGCCAAGTTTCTTCACTCCTTTCTGATAATTGTAGATCTAGCCAGCCAACCAATATCATGTATGTTGGCTGGATGAGTTTGAATAGTAAAGGGACTTCATCGTCAACACAAGTCCAACTCCTAATTTGGAATAGCAGCCACTTTACAGATAATGAATCTCAGCACTCCTTCAATTTGAACTTTAGGCCAACCTTGAAAGCAATAGAACTTTTGAAAATAGATCGAATGGCACCAGCAAGAAGTCTTGAGCCTTAAATGTTTACCCATTTTAGCTTTCAATCGATCTTGGATCCTCACCAACTCAGTCGAACTCCTTCAGAAAGCTAGGTAATGATTTTCATTGAAAGTTCTACTATTTTCTCTCTGGCCTCTAGCCTGAGTACCCCCATCAGTCCTTGGTCGACTTCGAGAATGACCAAACTTCTCAAAGCTATCAAAGGTGGCACCAATAGATTGTAACCAATTACAGATTCGCCACCTACCACTCAAAAGCCAATCTTCAAGTTCAGCCTACCTAACTTCAAGTTCTTCATCCCAACACGCATAACTTGCTAATAGATACAAAAGTCTTGTTGAAACTCCAATAAATAGAATCCAATCACCTACAAGTCATGATAAATGATAGACCACTTTCTGTAACAAACTTCATGTGGCCCAAACTGTCTACTGATATTTTGTTATGGCTGTTACTTTCATTCTATTATAGGCTTTGCCTATATAAAAAATTCTCTAGATATATTTTTCTCTCTAATCTTTTATCTCCACTTACTTACCCCTAAGTACTCCATTTCTGTTGGTCAGAGAATTAACTTGATCGTCGGAGGATCCTATCGAAGTCATCCATCTCTGGTCTGGACTTTATTTGCAGATCTTGCCAGTAGCATCATTTTCTCTAGCTCTAGTGAATTTTGATAATAGCACTATTTTCTATACCAATAGGATTGGTGCTAGAGGAAGGGCTTCTGAGCCTTTGTTCTTAAAGGAGTACCCAATCAAGTTCATTTTCCTCTTAACCTTTACTCTATCTTCTTCTGATCTCCTATTATTCCAGCAAGATGCCATCCAAGAGAGCTTCAACCCAATAATCCACCATCTCTACTACAAGATCTCATTCAGATCAACCCACTCCAACCTCATTGCTAGCACCTCAATCTCCATCAATAGCTATGGTGGATCTGGAGCAGTTTAATCTACCGGTGCAGCAGGTTAAGGGCCTTATTGAAGTAGTGTAGGCCATGCAGCAGCCTCCGATACTAGTTCAACTAGAAAGATCCTCATCGAAATGTCAAGATCTGGCACAGAAAAGTTTCACTTAGGTGAGTTGGTCGGTGACTCCTGAAAAGAGGAAGTAGAGAGCAGAGAGCACTTGTTTTGATCATAACTCCATCCCTAGGAAATCACTACCCCCTTCTAGCTATCTGTGCTTTAAGATCCATGATTATTGATCCCATAATTGATTTTGATGATCGCTAAACTTTGAGTATTTATGTATTTAACCATGTGTTTCATGAGTGGATGTAGGTCTTTTCAAATATTTAAATTGAAGAATTAATCCAAGAAAAGATCTACACAAAATCATCAAGTCTAAGGCTTCATAAAATTTTTTTTTTGAGTTTCTGACTTGAAGGTGTCGACCCCAAGGCTAAAGGTGTCAATCCCTATTCTGAAATGAGGTAAATTTTAAGTTTTTAAAGTTCAGAAAGTCCAAGTGTCAACCCCAGGAGCAAAGGCATCGACCCCAGGATTTTGACATGTAGTGGCACGGACTGGCATGCAGAGAGGATGACCTCCAAGATGATCCCTGTGTCAGAGGATGATCCTAGGGTCGACCTCTGTTGCATAAATTAGAAGATAAAGAATAGACATTCTTTGAATTCTAGGAGATGTCGACACCTAAAGAAAAAATGTCGACACCTGAGAAAAAAGTATTGACACCTGAAGGAAAGGTATCGATCCCAATATCAGGACAGGCTGTAATAGCTAGTTTTCTGTACTTTTTCAACGAGCCATTCTTCACTCCAACGACTACTCCAAGCTTGCTAATGGCCAAAATTTACTCAAGAATCATTTTTAAGCATAAAAATAGTAAGAAAAATATTTTGGATTAAGAGATTAAGGATTAAAAAAAAAAATCATTCAAGGAAAGAAAGTTATATTGAATATCTAAAAATAAGAGAAAAGATAGATTTAAGCTTCAAATTCAGAGGACATTCAAGAGTCATCTTTCATAATACATCAAGCAAGTCTCTCAGCATCATTTGAAGAAAAGAGAAGCTACCAAAGAGCATATATTCAGTATCTTCTCTACACATCAAAAGAATTTCTTTTTGCTATTAGTTTTGAGCTAAATTTTTATAGTTATATTTTTTATTTCTTTACAAATTTTTTAGAGAAAAAGAAATTTGGGGTATAGGCTAGTCCAAATCAGTAATTAGATGGTATATAGATTTTAGTTGATGAGCCTAGAAAATAAATTGAGTTGACAGTGATTCCAGAAAAACTATTAGTGTAGGATTATAGTTGGTGAGCTCGGTAAAACCAATTGAATTTTTTTATAATCTTAAGTTAAAATAAATACACTGTAATCTAGAATTATAGTAAAATTTCTAAGAAGACTTTGGAGAGTGGACATAGATGAGGGGTTGCACCGAACCACTATAAAATTTTTATGCATTTATATTGTACTTTCTTTCTTATTACCTTACTTATCTTGCATGCTTTAAATTGCTAATTACTTACTAATTTAGATTAACTCTTGCTTAAGTTCATTCACACTTGATTTCGTTGCATATACTAGTTAAATTTATTGAATTGATTTAAGTTAGTAAAGCACATACTTATGTAGAGTTAAATTTGGCCAAAAGTTTTTCATAAATCCAATTCACCCCTCCCCTCTTGGGTTGCTACCTCTGGACAATAAGTGGTATCAGAGTAGGTGCTCTGTTATTAATTGTTGACCTAACCGTCAAGGGCAAAAGATCAAATAGCAACCTCTAGTGGTGTTTTCTTTATTGAGGGCTAATCTACTTCTAGACTATCTTTATTTGATGGCACCAATTACATCTTTTAGAAAATTAAAATAAAATTTTTTATACAAGGTCTAGATTATGACTTATGAAAAATCATAACTAGAGGATTACACACACCCACAAAAATTATAAATGGTATGACTCCATCCAAATCGAAAAAGGAATGGGATCAATTTGACAAAAAGATGGCTCAATTAAATGCAAAAGCTATCAATATACTCTTTTGTTCTTTAGATGTGCATGAGTTTGATAGAATATCATCTTGTACATTAGCTAAAAAAATTTGGAACATATTAGAAATAACTCATGAAGGAATAAGCCAAGTTAAAGATGAAGGAAAAATCCTGATTTCTTAGACCAGGTTCATTCAGATCTGATCGGATCAAGAAATATATTTCAATTTTTTTTTTTTTTTGATCTAGATAAGATCTGAAATGTTTCAGATCTAATTCTTATTATTTTAATAATTAAAATAAAATTAGATAAATTAAATCAAATTTAATTTATCTTGAAGTGGGTAATCCTATTATCCAATGATGATCCTGTGAGCAGCGGAAGATTCTGGATCTAGCCATGCAAGTGCCTGACCTCTATCGATATCCACTCAGACTGGATCTAGAGATCCTCTTCTTCTCTATCACGTCTCCAAAAGTTAGATCTGGATCTGATCTGGAGGATCTTCAAAATTTCTTTTGAAGATCAGTAGTTATCCTTTGCAGCAGCGCAGCCTTCTAGCTTTCAGTCGCTTTTCTCTCGTCTGGATTGCACCATCCAAGGTCCAAAATACTTTTGGACATGGAGAGGAGAGGGAGAAGGTGGGTTTGGCATGGAGGAAGAGGAAAGAGGCAGCCTTGGGGTGTGGGATTTCAGTTTCTTTTCAATTTTATTTTGAGTTGGGCGTAGGGTCATATTTATAGACTATCTGTGATCCAACTCCTCTTCTTCCCAGTCAATCATAACTCTTTATGAAATCATATCTAAATCTGATTGGTGGAAATAGAGTCCCTTGGATTCCTCCTTAGAGGATGCCTAAGATCAGTCAAAGTTGGTTCTTAGGAGAACTCTAATCAAAATCTAAAAACGAGATGGAGTTCCTGTTCAACAGGGACTCCTGGGTGCCTCCAACTTGGGCACACGCCAAGGGTGGCATGCGCCCTCCTCCTTGCTAGGTTCTAGCAGGACAACAGGTCCCCACCAGCTCTCCAATAGGTGCGTGATACATGGACAGAAGTCAAAGTATCAATGGTCAATGTTTGACCAGTCAAAGGTCAACTTTTGACCAAAGTCAAAGAACGAGATATGGTAGATGACCAAAAATGGCAGGTAATGTCTTACAAAATAAGACAACCTTTTTTGACTTAGACAAGCTCCAGTCAGACAAAGTGAAGGCCTCTGATCGAGCACAAACTCCTTTGGCTCAGTCAGGACAACTATTTATGATAGTAAAAGAAGAACGTTAGGTTCAATCGAGTGCTAGCACGATTTTCTTGAACCTAATTGAATCTCATTCAAATCAATTAAACTAGATCAGTTCAATTGATGATCACCAGATTCAAACCCTTATTTGTGTGATCCAATTAGGTTCAGTTCTGTACGATAATGGGATATGTCATAATCTCTATCATCGACATCATCGAAACTCCTTTCGATGGATCAGAACTCTTCTGATTCGAACAGCTAGAATGATCGATCATCTAAATCATTCTAATTGCTCCCAAAATCCATCAGTGATACTTAGCAGTATATGGTGGCAACCCATCAGAGCTGAATGTGAACCTCTTGGTGCAGCTACCTATGTGATTAAGTTCTTCTATCTTCAGCCTCGATCAGATTAGGGTTAAGGTGAACTCGTCAAACCCTAGTCTTTGTCATATGATGTAATCATTCGATTCAAGTCCAATGTAAAAAACTAAATAGAAACTCTTTCTATTATTTCACTCTACCATGGCCATGGACTTCTGGACTTGATTCTCATGATCATCATAGGGCTGCTCCTCTACCACCGAGGTAGATAGATTCCATCTTGATGCTATCTAGTTCCTACAATGAACATGCTATAGCCAACATACACCTCAGGGTTTTGAATGGCTAGAAGACCGAGTAATGGTGTAGTCAAACTATAACACCCTCAAGGTGAACTGCCGATGCATCTTAGGTCAAAGAACCAAACACACTACTACAGCATCGAGTCAGTCATGATGAGAACGTAGACTCTCTAATGACTACTCGAGATGGTCACACTCAGTACCCTCATTCTCTAACGAGTATCTATACTCTCGCTTCGGTGTCTCCACACCGTAGACTCAAGACTCATCGACTAAAGAGAAGCGATTGTACACCAATCTTTTGGATCAATCACCATCCTCATGATGATTCTATGGTCGGAAGCATTTTATGAGTTAATAATGATTATTCATATCTTAAATTTTCAACTCTTGAAAATATGAATTATCATTACTATTAACTCAAAGGATGTATCACAGACACTAAATACACATATGTGATAGAAAATAATCTATTTTATTGATATTAGTTAAAATTATAATTTTGCTCCTAGAAGTGTATTACAAGTATCAGCCAATTCTGGCTTCTAGGGCATATATATCTAACAAAAGAATCTAAAATTAACTTGCTTGTTCATAAATATGAAATATTCAAAATAAAAAAAATATAAGACTATTTTTGATATGTTCATCAAATTTACTGAAATTATAAATACTTTAAATGGTCTAGGCAAAACTTATTCTAACTATGTCTTGTTTGCAAAGTGCTTAGGTCTTTACCTAAAGATTGAAAAGCTAAGATGATGACAATTTAAGAAGCAAATGATCTCACCAAGCTATCCCTAGAAGAGCTCATGGGTTCTCTTATGATCCATGAGATGCAAATGGCTCAAAAGAAAGAAGAAGAGGAGCCAAAGAAATTGAAGACCATCACCTTCATGTCTACTTTAAATTTTCAAAAAAGTGATGAGCCGGAGGAAGATGAAGAAGAAGATGATGAGGACATGATGCTTCTTTCAAGAAAATTCAAGAAGTTCATCATGAAGAAAGAAGAGAAGAAAATTATCATCAACAAGCAAATTTATTCCAAAAAGATGAAGAAGAGTGCTTTACTAGGGCTTTTGAAAAGTAGTGACTCATCAAGCTCAGATGAGAAAAAGAAAAACGAGAATCTTGGCCTCATGGCCTTGGATGATGAGGTAAATTTTGAAAACTCATCCAATTTTATCTTTGATGAACTAGTTGATACCTTTAATGAATTAATGTATGAATTTAAAAAGTTAAAACAGAAAAGTAGGAAGCTTAAAAAAATTAATTCTAATTTAATGAAAGAAAATAATTTTTTAGCTAAAGAAAAATATTTAAGTAAATCTAAAAATTTTTTAGTTAAAAAAATTATTGAGCTTAAAAAAATTTGATATTTTAAATTTTTTTTTAAAAAATAAAAATCTTTCAATTAAAAGGAAAGAGCTCTTGGAAGAAAATAAGAAATTAAGAAGAGAATTCGAAGTTTTGAAATCTATAGCTGAAAAGTTTACAATTAGCTTTCAAAATCTTCAATCCTTGATAAAAACTAATGGGGCTATTTTCAATAAAACAGAAATCAGTCTTAATGTTTCAAGAAAATAGCAAAATACTAGAAATATTTTCATAAGGGTCACAACTAAAAATCATTCTATCAAATGCTTTAAATGCAATCAAATAGGCCATAAAATTTTGGATTGTAATTTTAAAAAAAATGGCCTAACTTTGATCAAATAAGTTTAGGATTCAAAAGAAACCTTAAATACTAACTCCTATGGACCCAAGATGACTTGGGTACTAAAAGTTTTAAAGTGATCTTGTAGGTTTGCCAAGGATCTAATGCTCTTGAAAGAGAAAAATATCCTTATTTGGATTTCTTGGATGTCAAGATGATGTGTGATGATTGTTGGTATAATCTAAATCTTTCTCTCATTATACCATCAATGATTGTTAAAATCTTTTTGATTGAATAAATTCTTTGATTAATATGCATGTATGTAAAATTCATTGCTTGAAATACTTCTTATGTTTAATTGATTGATTTTGATGTTTGCAATGAATTCATATCATGTTGTGAATGTTTAGATTTTAAAGAATAATATGCTCTCATCTATATATTATGCTATGGTTAAAATATTTTAACTTGATTTTCAACATGATATTTTAAGACTCTCCTTATCAATTCTATATTTGATGAGTATAAACCTAGAAATGTTTAATTCCTTTAATTGTTAAGTTTTCAAGCAAAACTAAGTTTAAATTGAATTTAATTGAATTTTCTCCATAAAATATTAAACTATTAAATTTACTCAAAATTACTTACATAAAATAAATATTCGAATATAAATCATCTTCTCATAAAATTCAAATGTTTGAAACTGCATTGCATCTTAATCTTTTCTAAGGTTTCAAGTCTTTCCTAGTTGAAACCAAACATATAGAGCCTATATCTAGAGTTTTCCTTCTCAATACTTCTTATTTGATTAATTATCACATCTTATTTGGTCAAATCATTGAATCTCAAATTCAGTTTGAAAGCCATCCTTAATCTCTAAATCAATTGAATGTCTTTTTGATTTAAATTTAATTAAATTCTCCTGATTTGGATCTTCTCTAGACTAATTTTTAATCAAGGTGTCGACCCTAAACCCTATAGGTATCGACACTTGAGCTGAAAAATTCTCTTGAAACTATTCTAAGAAGGTGTCGACACCTTACACTAAAAGTATCAACCCCTTCCAAGGTGTCGATACTTTTTAAGCAAAGTGTTGACCCCTTTTATGGGACATGATTTTTTTAAAAATATCAAACCATCCCTGTCCTGTTTCTATTTTCGCTCGCACCTGTGAATGGGGCTCTCCGAACCCTCTCTATCCCATCTAAACCTTCAAAAATACTTCCCCATTCTCTCCTTCCCGTGTTTTGGAAGATGATACCTCATGTGAAGCATCTTGTTTGATGGGAAAGAAGACCTCGGATGGGTTCTCCGAGCCCTAGGACATCCCATTCTCCATCTCCGATTCATGAATGGTGAACGAAACACCATGCAGAGCAGAGAGTCTCTCCCCCATCATCGACAGCTCCTTCTCTACCTCCAGCCAGATCTTCTCCACCTCCAGCTAGATCTTCTTCACTTCTGATAGCCCCCTGTCAATTTCAATTTTTTAGAGAAAAATGATTTTGATTTTGGAAGAAAACTTAGAAATCTAGGCTGAAAATTCTTTTGCTCCCTAAATATTTTGACCTACCCAAATCTAGTCAGAAATTTTTTTTCAAATTTGAAGAGTGGAGATGGGGTCATTAAATCAGAGGTGAAAGGAGTTTTAATTATTTTTGATAGTGAAAAGTTAGGAAGAATTCTAAGGATGAGAGTTGAAGAGAGCCAAATTGATAAACTTGAAAAGAGATCAGAAGGGTTTAAATATATTTTAGGAAGAGAGGATATCAGTGATTTAGAGGAGGTGAATATCAACCGATTATCTACTGATATGCGCCTCCTATATCACATTACCAGCTAGATTTTTTTTCCTAAAATTGATAGATTTGACTTTATAGCCGCAAGAGACATATCCTTCATATACCATATGATTTGAGAGATCCCCCTGAACCTCTCAGCACTTATGATCAGATATATGGAGGATGTGGCAGGAAGATCTAGGACTTGTCTATCCTATGGGATGGCCATGACTTTGATTTTTTAGGAGCATAGGATAGATTTTAATGGAGAAACCTTTAGAATCCTAATGCAGATAGATACATACAATGAACACTCCCTGTTTCGTATGGTTTTCGAGAGATAGGGTGTTCATTGGGTTTGTCGAGGAGCTTAGATATAGATAGAGGATCTAGTTGAGGCTTCACCTATTATTCCAATGTTGGATATTCAGATGGAGGAGCCAGTACCACTAGTAGAGCAAATTTATGAGACCACAGAAGCACCGATGGATCATTCAAAGAGCTTAAATAGACCATACTCCAGACTGGACGAGGACTTATTGGTTGAGAGGATCTTCTCAAGGATCATGATAGCTATTAGCTCAGAGATTCAGTGACTCACCTCAGAGGCCATGTCATTGCTCAGAGAGGAGATTGCTCGTCTGATTCAGGAGATCTCTACTGCAAGGATAAATGCTTCTGGCCAGCTGATAAGAATGCGATGTTGTCGTTAAGATATCATATTTATCAGTTTAATCCGACTTCTTAAAATAATTAAAAATATGTAGATAATAGTGAGTTAGGTCGAATCCACAGAAAAGATAGTATTTTTAGATTTAAAATCTTTAATTTTTTTTAAAAAAAATTTAAAAATAGAATTTGAAGTTAAAAGTTAAAAATTAAAATTATGAAGTGAAAATTAAATTATGCAGAAAAGTAAACTTGGTACTAAGATCTATTAATTAGATCTTAGCATCTACTTATAGTAAAATAAAGAACAATAATTAAAGTATAAAAATTAAATTACAATAAAAATAAAAAGCTAAAATCAAAGCATAAAAAATAAAATTTATATTAATTAAAATTTTAGAATTTAAATACATAATTTTTTTTTAAAAAAAATAAAATTGCCTGATTTCTGATCTTGGATCGGCATTGGTGGAAAGATGGTGTAGAAGCCCAGCTTTTTTTCTTGACATCAGTTGCCTTGAAGCAGCCATTAACCCAAAGCCTGACTTCACCTTATACCAAAGCTTCACCTTAATCAGGTCTGTTGATTTTTAGAGGCCTGGGGTCCTTTTTATAGAGCTAGGAGGGCTAGAGAGTTTTCTTCTGAGCAACGTGGGACTAAGGAGCTCTTTGATCGTCAAAATATGAAAAAATCTGAGTGAAAATTGAATTAAAAGGAGTTCTGAATAAATTCTATTGCTTTAAATAAAATTTGACCATTGATAAAAATCCAACGGACCAAAAATCATCAAAATCGGATGCGTATCGGCTCAAATCAGGTTGGATTAAATTCTAACCGTTGATCATACGTTGATGGAGGAAATCTGACCGTTGATCATGCATTTGGAATCTTGATCACCACCAAAAGCTTTCTCCACCATCAGATCTTCATCGACTAGTTTTATGGCCATCGGATCGCGCCAGATTGTTGAGCACTGTTCGAATTAAAGGATTCATCGTGGGCCATCGGATTTCCATCGGATCGAACGTAGGCCGTTGGATCGCACAATTATTGTAGCTATGGACCGTGCGAACCGAGCACACCGAACACCCCAACCAATTGTCGCTCCCTGCTTTGATGCAAAATTATCTCTTTACCCTATAAACTACAATGGATTTTCCATGAACCCCTTAAGGGTCTAGGTCTACCACGTGTCGCTCCGTGATTCGTCGATTATCGCTGAGCTGGCGGTCTACGCCTGGATCATGGATCGACTGATGGATTTTATGGCTAAGTCAGCTTTGACGGCTTGGCTTGGCTTGGTGGCTTGGCTTGCGGAGCCGACTGAGCCATTTTTTTTTTAATTTAATTTTTATTTATTTTATTTTTTTAGAAATTCATATCTTCTTCGTTTTAGCTTTGTTTTTTGTGAAACTTATTTCATTATGATCAAAAGAATAAGCTCTTTCTATTGATGATAAAATTTAATTTTTTAATTTTATTATTTTTTAAATTAATTTTTTAATTAATAAAAATATGAATTTTTTAAAAATATGTATCAATTAATTAATAATTTTTAAAAATTAATATAAATTAATTGATAAATTAATACTTTTATTGGTGAATTTATGGTACTTATCACACCCCTCTACTTAAGCTTTGCTCATCCTCGAGTAAAGAAAAAATTTAGTTTTAAATATCTTTTAACTTTAAAGTTTCGAATTTTATCTAAGCAGTTTTCAAAATGGCCATTGATATTCAGTAGAGCTTAAGTGAGACATATCATTGAGATATTAATACTTATCAATAGAAAAATTAAGTAAAGAATATTAAATTTTTTTGAACTTTTTTTAAATTATCCCATCTTTATCTCTGATTTGTCTAAACTTTCATATAGATAAGTGTATTGCTACTTCCACCCTTCATTTATTGATTTTTATTTTCATATTATCCACTTTTTGACATGAATATCATTGCTTACTTAGGCAATAGGATTCGATTACTCGATGAAAAATTAATATTTTTTTTTAATTTTTTTTAATGTTGTACCACTATTGAGTGTCTTAACTTCTTAAGCTTTCTATTTGATCCATGTAGCGAGTCTTGGGCTAATGACTCCCAAATCAGTTGGCTTTAGGACACTAGGTATAGAATACCCCTCGAACTTACTAGCTCAAATCAAACAGATTACGAGTTAAGACTAGCTTTATAATGAGCTTCTTTGCCCTTCCCACCTTTTGATGTGAAACTCAATTCTTGCTTAGGCAAAGAGGCTCGGTTACTCAGTGAGAAGTACTTGGAAACTATTTTATTAAAATAATTTTTTATATGAAGAAATGTATAGTTATCCTATACAAGCCCTTAAGAAGTAGACTTTTCTTTGATATTGGTAGAAAAAATTAGAAATGCTTAAAAGAAAAACTTTTTATGTTCTAGGCTTAACTCTTTATTGGATTTTCTTAATACTTGATTCCTCAATATCTCACAGATTCTCTGATCCATGTATCAATTTTTTTTTAAAAATGCTTAGTTTAATTCAATTCTTAAGCGTAATCAGGTGTCTAAATACTAAATACTAACATTTTTTGAGGACTTAAAATTTTAAAATTTTTATTTTTCTCTCCTCCAACTTAATCGACATCATCCTCAATGGAGAAAAAAATAAAAGATATAATAAAGAATATGAAAGAATACATCTGACTCAATATATATGGTCCAGCATATGCCTTTGAAAATTTAAGCTCTTCCTCCAACTTATTCAAAATATCCTAAAAAAAAAATCAACTAAAAATATAAATTAGACTAAAAAAATTAAATATTGGGTTGCCTCCCAACAAGTGCTAAGTTTACTATCTTCAGCCAGACATAATGCAGCTTACTATCCTATGTCAAATATTGGATTGATAAATTTCAATGATTTTGGATTGCCAATCTTAGGAAGATAATTTATAATCTTATTATTGATATATTCATTATTAATTTTAGGGATATAATTTGTGACCCCATTCTCAGACCCATATTTATTAAGAATTTCTCTTATTTGTTCTTCTAAAATGCTCATGAATGGAATTTTTGTATTAGAAATTAAGTTTGATTCAATGGATACTGGAAGGATGTCTAAAGGCGGGTTTAATTCTGGAGATAAATTAATGTGATCTTGCTTAAACATCTTCATTGACACTTCATTACATGCCTCTTGATTTTTGTAAGAAGAATTGATTTCTAGGGTTGAAGGAAATAGGACATTAGGTTTATAAGTCTCGGGTAAATCATCTATTCTCTTTCTTCCTATGTCTATCTCATTTAAATTGGAACCAATATCAGTACTAGTTTCAGACTTAGATTCTTCTATGCGGTTAGTCTCAGTACTAATCTTTTCCTTTAAATTTTTATTTTGGCTAGCATCAGTACTAGCCTCTCTCACCTGATCTTGGTATGGGTCCATAAGAATTCTATAGTTTTTAAGTTCAAAAATTACTTTGGCATTCTCAAGTTGGGGATTCTTAAGTGAGACATTAAATTGATAACTTAGTCCAGGTAGTTGGTGGATATTAGATGGGTTGTTTGAAATTGGTAGGCTCGATAATTGATCTAGTTCTTTCCTCATGTTAGATTCAGTTAGTTATCCAATTTGAGCTTCTAATATGGTGATAGTTTGTTGTTGAGTCAGAATTAATTGTTGAAGTTGATTAAATCTATCATCAGCTAGATTAATCTATTGAGGAGGTGGGTATGATAGCTGGTTGTTATATGATGGCTGGGTAAACTGACTAGGCTAATCATTATTATAGGCATAGTTTTGGTATTGGGGTCTATTTTAATAGTTTTGGATAGATAAAATTTGGGTTTGAGTCTGAGTCTATTGGAATGTCCAAGAAAAATTAGAGTAGTTACTCCAATATCGGTTATATGAATTTGAAAGAAGATTATTAACCAGCTTGGAGTAGCCTTGAGTAGCTTGAACTTGTTCTTGGATAAAATGTGGAAACTATGCAGCATGATGGATTGGACTAGGTGATATGAATTATGCAGGAGCTTGTTGACCTAGGATTAGGAGTTGATTTAATTTCTGAACAAGAAGGTCAACCTTATCTAATTTTTGGACAATTAGGTTCAGGTCAGCCATTTGATTATTAGATTTAATATGAATCAACCATTCAATTAAGTTCAACTAAATCAGAAAAAATAATTTTCTACCATGCATGTATTAGTGTAACCCAAATATACTATTCAAAAAAATTTTAGATTTTTTTAAATTTTTTAATATATTTTTTATTATTTTATTATATTATTATTTTTTAAATTTTTTTTTAAAAAATATTTTAATTATTATTTTTAATTTAATTTAATTTAATTATTATTTTTAGTTAGTTTAATTTAATTTAATTTAATTTTTAGAGGAGAAAGGAGGAGAAAGAAAGAAGAGTTTTAAAGAAGAGGTCCTAAGGAGTCCTAGAACTAAGAAGAGAGAGAAGAATTAGGTTTGATGTTGGTTAGCAATCAAATTGGTCAATCAATCCTACTAAGAATTATCCTAGATCTAGACAGCTCCTAACTATCAAGATCACCTTCAAGCCCTCCAGGTGTAGGATTAGCCAATCAATTGACTAGGTAAGTGTAAGGTCGGTGGGAGTCCCTCCGTTGCTTGCCTTAGACACCAATTATGCTTAGCCAGGTAACCTAACGAAATCAATTAGAAACTACTTTCCTTCGGATCCAGTCATCTCTAAATCACTTTTCTAGACACCAGTCAGATTAATTAACCCTAATCTGGTTCAACTCTTAGGATTCCTTGTCCTATTGAGCTTGAGTTCCTAGGGCTGATGTCTAATTATTTTAAAATTAAAGGCTTAGGTCAATGCAGGATGCTGGTTGATTATTTGTGGGCCAAGAAAGGATGATCAAATTTCCACCTTATCTTATTTAATTGGGTGTTAGCCTTAATTTGGTTTAATATAAATATGCATACAAAAAATTTCAATCAAAGAATTTTATGCAATTTAAACTACATGTATATAACTAATTAAATTCTGAAAGGCTTACCTTGCCTCCAGCAATCACTAAAAAAAATTAAAAATAAAACTAATATGATGCATGGTCTAAATAGTTAGGATTTCTAATCTTATCATGAGATTTTTAATTAGATTTAAGTGAATATATTTTTTTTAAATTTAATTTAAAAATAAAATAAATAAATAAATAAATAAAAAGGACTAGGGTTAGGATTGATCTCACTAAGCAAAACTAAACGATTTGTTCCTTGCCCTGGTGCTTTTTGATCTTTAATCTCTTTTTCTACAAAATAAAAAAAAAGTTAGCAAGCAATATTTATAAAAAATAAAAATTTTATATATAATTTATTTACAAAAAAATCAAAGAGATCAAAAATTTAATGTTCCTACCTTCTCCGACAACGGTGCCAAAAACTTGATGCATTTGCTGAAATTATTTTTAATTTATTAAAAATAAATTAAAAAATTAAAATCAAAAATCAAAAATAGTCTCCAATAATGATGCCAAAAACTTGATAAGAATGTGATGTTGTCGTTAAGACACCGTGTTTATTAGTTTAGTCCGACTTCTTAAAATAATTAAAAATACATAGATAGCAGTGAGTCGGATCGAATCTACAAAGAAGATAGTATTTTTAGATTTAAAATCTTTATTTTTTTAGAAAAGATTTAAAAATAAAATTTAAAGTTGGAAATTAAAAATTAAAATTATAAAGTAAAAATTAAATTATGCAGAAAAGCAAACTTAGTACTAAGATCTACTAATTAGATCTTAGCATCTACTTGTAGTAAAACAAAGAACATTAATTAAAATATAGAAATTAAATTTTAATAAAAATAAAAAGCTAAAATCAAAATATAAAAAATAAAATTTATATTAATTAAAATTTTAGAATTTAAATATATAAAATTTTAAAAAAAATAAATAAAATAGCCTGATCTTTGATCTTGGATCGATATTGGTGGAAAGATGGTGTAGAAGCCCAGCTTTTTCTCTCGGCACCAGTTGCCTCGAAACAGCCATTAACCTAAAACCTAGCTTCATCCTGTACCAAAGCTTCATCTTAATCAGATCTATTGATTTCTAGAGGCCTGGGGTCTTTTTTATAGAGCTAGGAGGGCTGGAGAGTTTTCTTCTGAGCAATGTGGGACTAAGAAGCTCTTTAATCATCAAAATATAGAGAAATTTAAGTAAAAATTAAATTAAAAGAAGTTTTGGATGAATTCTACTACTCTGGATGAAATCTGACCATTGATAGAAATTCAACGGACTAAAAATCATCAAAATTGGATGTGTATCGGCTCAAATAAGGTCGGATTAAATTTTGACCATTAATCATGCATTGATGAAGAAAATCTGGTTGCTAATCACGTGTTTGAAATCTTGATCACTATCAGAAGCTTTCTCCATCATTGGATCTTCATCGATTGATTTTCTAGCCATCGGATCGCGTCAGATTGCTGAGCACTATTCGAATCAAAGAAGGATTTATCGTGGGCCATCGGATTGAACGCAAGCCGTTGGATCGCATAATTACTGTAGCTATGGATCGTGCGAACCGGCACACCGAACACCCTAGCCAATCGTCGCTCACTGCTTTGATGCGAAATTACCTCTTTACCCTGTAAACCATGATGGATTTTCTATGAACCCCTTAAGGGTCTAGGTCCACTACGTGTCGCTTCGTGATTCGTCGGTTGTCGCTGAGCTGGCGGTCTATGCCTGGATCATGAATTGACTGATGGCTTTTGTGGCTGAGTCAGCTTTGACGGTTTGGCTTGGCTTGGTGGCTTGGCTTGCGGAGCCTACTGAGCTATTTTTCTTTTTCATTTAATTTTTATTTATTTTATTTTTTAGAAATTTATATCCTTTTCGTTTTAGCTTCGTTTTGTGCAAAACTTATTTTGTTGTGATAAAAAAAATAAGCTCTTTCTATTGATAATAAAATTTAATTTTTTAATTAATTTTTTAATTAATAAAAATATGAATTTCTCAAAAATATGTATCAAGTAATTAATAATTTTTAAAAATTAATATAAATTAATTAATAAATTAATACTTTTATTGATAAATTTATGATACTTATCATCAGCCTTTCACAGATATTGAACCATCTCCTTCTCCTCCGCCTGATCCTAGTTCTTAGAGCTCAATTCCTTCACATAGGATGCTAGAACATTACTCATATAGCCTTAGAGCTTTATAGCAATCTACTTTTTATTAAAATATAGGAGTTTGTATTTTGACCTCATATGTAATCCGTTCATGTAAACAACTTTTGAAGTAAATGAAAAAGTGATGCCTTGATCAATATTAAAATATTTGATGTCAAAATGGCTTGATCAATATTGAAATTGCTTGCTATTTTATTATCATTTTATATTCTTGATTTTGGATTTTGCTACAAAAGCAAGGGGGAGCAAATTCTAAAGAATCATAATTTAAATGAATATAAACATCAAATTTTGATAATCTAAAAAATTAAATTAAAAAAAAATTTGCTTGTTAAGAAAGGAAAGCAATAAAAATATTTAACATAAAAAAAAATAAATTTTAAGACTTCAATGAATGATTTAATTGATTGTTTGATATATGAATTAACTAATGATTTGCCTTACTCAATTAATGCTTTGTGATCTTAAAATTTTACTTAGTTATGAAAGTAGCTATATTTGTAAAACTAAGGGGGATAAAACATTAAAAAAGAAATAATTATGTGATTGAAAATTTATTTAAATCTCATGAATCTAATTTTTAATGCTAAATTCTTGTTAAATATGCTCAATTTGAAAGAAAAAGAAGGAAAAATACTTTGATTTGTTTGAAGTTACTAAGTGACTCATGTTTGAAAATGGTATCAGTGAACATTTATTGCATAATACCATTGAGCTTTCATGTACTTCTAAATTTTCAGTCTTAACTTGCATAATTTGAATGATATTAGAGTTTAAACTCTTAACAATTAATTAGAGTTTAACTAATTTTGAAACATACTCTAAAGCTAATTTTTCTTATGATAAATCATATTTTATCCTGAAAGATTCAAATTGACTTGTGCTAAGAAAATTCAATTTCATCCTTTGATTCATATATACTTATTATTTTTGATCTACTTGACTACAATACCACACTTCTTTGAAAAATTAATAGGAGTTAACTTGGAGTTAATTTGCAATATTTTCTATACTATAAATAAGCTGAATTTAACAATCCTTCAAACTTGAGACATTTAAAAATGTAAAAATAATTTTAAGTTCTATCATATGGAAGACTTTCAAAATTAGAACATTATTTGCCAATTTTTTTTATTCGATACATTCGAGCTACATACCTTTTCTAAGTTGAATTGTTAGAATTTTTTTAAGAAAAGAAAAGAATAACTATCATGTTCATTTGTTTATTTAAAAAGCTCTAATTTTTGAACCTAAATCAAAAATCTACTTTAGTGGTATCAAATAAAATTTTGGCTCTATCCCTTAAATATCTTGATAAAATCAGGATTCAAATATTTTCAAAGGAGAGAGAGTGACATCAATATGAATTTGATATCCTATATGCTTACTTTTCATGTTAAATATCCATGAAGTTTACATTTGATACTCTCTTGAACTTGATTTGAAATTTTCTTAATTTTGATGATACATCTTTGATCCTTTCCATAAGCTTTTTGATGTTGTCAAAAAGGAGGAGAGGATTTGTTGAGTATATGTTATGCTTGAGTTTATAATACAGTTCATGTTAATGACTAAAATATCTAAATTTAAGTTAAATGGGAGCCTTTATGAAGTATACATTAATAATTATGTATATTATTGCTTTATAACTTATACTAGCAAAGCTTTTGAAATATATTAATTTTATTTTTGTATATATACTCAAAGTTTAGCCATCATCAAAAAGGAAGAGATTGTTGACCCCATGATTGATTTTGATGATTGCTAAACTTTGAGTATTTGAGTATTTAACTATGTGTTTCATGAGTGAATGTAGATCTTTCTAGGTATTTAAATTGAAAAATTAATCCAAGAAAAGATCTACACAAAACACCAAGTCAAGGACTTCATAAAGAAAAATTTTTGAGTTTTTGACTTGAAGGTGTCGACCCCAAGGCTAAAGGTGTCAACCCATATCCTGAAATAAGATAAAAAGTTCAAGTTTATAAAGTTCAGAAAGTTTAAGTGTCGACCCTAGGAGCAATGATGTCCACTCCAGGATTTTGGCATGCACTGGCATCGACTGGCACACAGAGAGGACGACCTCCAAAATGACCCCTATGCTAGAAAACAATCCTACGGTCAATCTCTATTGCACAGAACAAAAGATAGAGAGCAGAAATTCTTTGGATTCTAGGAGGTATCGACACATGAAGAAAAAATATTAATACCTAAGGAAAAAGTGTTGACACTTGAAGAAAAGGTGTCGACCCCAATATTGGGATAAGCTACAATGGCTAGTTTTCTGCACTTTTTCAATGGGCCATTCTCCACTCCAATGACTAGTCCAAGCTTGCTAATGACCAAAAATCACTCAAGAGTCACTCTCAAGTATAAAAATAATGAGAAAAATATTTTGGATTAAGAGATTAAGGATTAAAGAAAGAAAATCATTCAAGGAAAGGGAGTTATATTGAATATCCAAAAATAAGAGAAAAAAAAGAGATTTGAGCTTCAAATTCAAAGGGCATTCAAGAGTCATCTTCTACAATACGTTAAGCAAGTCTCTCAATATCATTTGAAGAGAAGAAAAGCTACCAAAGAGTACATATTCAGCATCTTCTCTGTACATCAAAAAAGTTTCTTTTTGCTATTAGTTTTGTGCTAAATTTTTATAGTTGTATTTTTTATTTCTTTACAAGTTTCTTTAAGAAGAAAGAAACCTGGGATGTAGGCTAGTCCAAGCCGATAATTGGATGGTATATAGATTTTGGTTGGTGAGCCTAGAAAATCATTCATGTTGATAGTGATCTTGAAAAAACTATCGATATAGGGTTGTTGTTAGTGAGCTCGGCAAAACCAAGTAGATTTATTTGTGATCCCGGGTTAAAATAAATACACTATAATCTAGGATTATAATAAAATTTCTAAGGAGACCTTAGGGAGTGGACGTAGGTGAGGGATTGTACCAAACTACTATAAAATCTTTGAATGGTTGTGTTGTGCTTTCTTCCTTATTGCCTTACTTATCTTGTATGCTTTAAATTGCTAATTATTTTCTAATTTAAATTAACTCTTGCTTAAGTTCATTCATACTTGATTCCGTTGCATACACTAGTTACATTTATTGAACTGAGTTAAGTTACGTAAACCACATACTTGTTTAGAGTTAAATTTGGCCAAAAGTTTTTCATAAACCCAATTCACCCTCCCCTCTTGGGTTGCTACCTTTGGAAAATAATGATCGAGATAACATTCTCAATTAGAAGCTTCAAGAAATGTACCAGTGGATCGAGAAACTCCACCATGTTGCCCTCGCTCGCCATGACAATATTTGCACCAACTCCTCATTTTCTGCCTATATCATGCAGAAACCCATCCTGTTGAACTTTAATCTCTCCTAGTTTAAAAGTTATGATGGGACCACTAATCCAGTCAACCATCTTGAAGCCTTTAGAATAATGATGCTGCTCTATGGCATCCCTAACACCATTCTGTGTTGAGCTTTTCTCTCTACTTTGAAAGAAGAAATGAGGAACTGATACTCGGGATTCAAACTAGGTACCATCTTTTCTTTTGATTAGCTGAGCCACTAGTTTGTGACTCATTTCATCAGTAGCCAACGTCAGAGATGAGGTTCGGACTCCCTCGTCAAGATCAAGCAGAAGAAAGGAGAGTCCATCCGAGCTTACATCAGTCACTTTAACGTTGCTGTCTTTGAGGTCCAAAATTTAAAGCAATCTATTACTATGAATGCATTGAAGGATGGCCTCTAGAGGAACGATCTTCTTTTTTCCCTAGAGAAGAAGTGAAGGAGAAATCAGATTTCTCCGGATTAGGTTCATTCAAATCTGATTGAATCGAGAGGCATATTTCAAAATTTTTTTCTTAGATCCAAATTAGATCTGACATTTTTCAGATCTAATTTTATGATCTGATAAATAAAAAAATTAAATTAAATTAAATCTAAATTAATGTTACCTTAGTTTTGGATAATTCGATTATCCTTTGATGATCCTACTGATTGCCTGAGGTTCTAGATCTAGCCACGCAAGCACCTTTACCGATATCCACTCAGACTTGATCTGGAGATCTTCTCCTTCTCTTCTTTTTCTCCAAAAATTAGATCTGAATCTGATTTGGAGGATCTTCAAAACTTTTTTTGAAGATTAGCAGTCATCTCTGCAGCAGTGCTACCTTCTTCCTTTCTCGTTAGCCTTTTCTTGCTTGGATCACACCAAACTGAAGCCCAACTTCCTTGGGCGTGGAGAGGAGAGAGAGGGTTAGAAGATGGTGTGGAGGAGGGAGAGGGGCAGCCTTGGGGCATAGGCTAAGAGGAACTCTCTTTTGGTTGGGTGCAGATAGGGTTTATTTATAGACCCTACTGCGCCATGCAGTGCTGCATCATCCCGATCAATCGCATTGCTTCATGCAATCAGATCTAAATCTGATTGATGGGATAACATCATCTGATCTAATTAGATGAGAGCCCCATAGATTTATCTTTAGATGGCATCTTAGATTGGTCAAAGTCTACAGGTAAGGGTCACCTAGTTTGAATCCAAGAAGCAACCTGGAGTCCTATCTGTATGGGACTCCAGGCATCCCTATCCATGGGTGCACGCCATCCTAAGCATGCACCTCCTTCTTTATAAATTTTAGTGAGGGGACAAACCCCTATCTGCTCTTCAATAAGTGCATGACACATGGACAGATGTCCCAGGGTCAAAGGTCAATGTTTGACCAAAGTCAAAGGATAAGAATTAGCAGGTGACGAAAAATGGATAGGTGTTGTCTTAAATTTATCTCATAAATTAAGACAACCCTTTTCTGATCTGGACAAGCTTCCAGTCAGATCAGGTAAAGATATCTAAGTGAGTACAAACATATTTGGCTCAGTTGAGATAACTTTTAATGATAGAAAAAGGAGAATGTTAGGCTTAATCGTGTGCTAGCACGATTTTCTTGAACCTAATTGAATCTAATTCAAATCAATTGATCTGGGTTAGTCCAATTGATGATATCCAGATCCAAACCCTTATTTGTGTGATCCAGTTAGGTTCAGTTTTGTATGGTAATGGGATATGTCATGATCTCCATCATCGACATCATCGAAACTCCTTTCGATGGATCAGAACTCTTCTGATTCAGACAACTAGAATGATCGATCATCTAAATCATTCTAATTGCTCCCAAAATCCACCAGTGACACCTAGCAGTATATGGTGGCAACCCATCAAAACTGAAAAATGAACCTCTCGGTGCAGCTACTTGTGTGATTAAGTTCTTCTATCTTGAGCCCCGATCAGATTAGGGTTAAGGTGAACTCGTCAAACCCTAATTTCTATCATATGATTTAATCATTCGATTCAAGTCCGATGTGAAAATCTTAATAGAAACTCTTTCTATTATTTCACTCTACCATGGCCATGGGCTTATGGACTTGATTCTCATGATCATCATAGGGCTGCTCCTCATCTACCGAGGTAGATAGATTCCATCTTGGTGCAATCCAATTCCTACAATGAACATGCTATAGCCAACATACACCTCAGGAATTCTAAATGGCTAGGAGATCGAGTCATGGTGTAGTCAAACTATAACACCCTCAAGGTGAACTGTCGATGCACCTCAGGTCAAAGAACCAGACACACCACTACAGCTTCGAGTCAGTCATCGACGAGAAGGTAGACTTCCTTATGACTACTCGAGGTGGTCACGCTCAGTGCCCTCGTTCTCTAACGAGTACCTATACTTTCGCTCCGATGTCTCTACACCGTAGACTCAAGACTCATCTACTATGAAAAAGTGATTGTACACTAACCTTCTAGATCAATCACCATCCTCATGATGATCCTACGGATCAGGAGCATTTTATGAGTTAATAAATGAAAATTCATGTCTTAAATTTTCAACTCTTGAAAATAAGAATTATCATTACCATTAACTCAAGGGATGTATCACAGACACTAAATACATATATGTGATAGAAAATAACCCATTTTATTATTTATAGTCAAAATTATAATTTTGCCCTTAGAAGTGTATTACAAGTGTCAGCCAATTCTGGCTTCTAGGGCACACATATCTAACAAACTCCACTTGACCTAAAGCCAATTGGCTATAAATCTAAGTCCCATCTTCTCAAGGTGGGCTTCGATCTTCTACTGGCCCAATGGCTTTGTAAGTGGGTTCGCCGCATTGTCTGCGGAGTCGACTCTCTTGACCTCGACGTAACCCTTCTCGAGGTAATCATGGATGAGGTGGTATCACTGCTCGATGTGCTTGGATTTCTGGTGAGACCTTGGCTCCTTAGCAAGGGCTATGGTGCCATTGTTGTCGCAGTACAGAGGAATGGCATCTGATGGCATCACTTCGATCTCTGCGGCAAATTTCTTATACCAGAATGCCTCCTTTGCAGCTTCTGATGCAGCAATGTATTCTGCTTCCATGGTGGAATCTGCTATCACTGTCTACTTGAAACTTTTTCCAACTGACAGCTCCACCATTGCACACAAACAGACTCCCAGATGTCGACTTTCGATCATCTACATCGGACATAAAATCCGAGTCTGTATACCCCTAGACTTTGAGTTCTCCATTACCAAAGACCAACAACATATCCTTAGTTCTTCTTAAGTACTTAAGGATACATTTCACAGAAGTCCAGTGTTCTTCACCTGGATTCGACTGATATCTGCTCGTGACACTCACAGCATGGGCTATATCAGGTCGTGTACATAACATGGCATACATGAGGCTCCCTATTGCTGAAGCATAAGGGATCTTGCTCATGCGTTCTATTTCCTCAGGTGTGCTAGGGCACATCTTCTTGGAAAGATGAATGCCATGTCTGAAGGGTACTAAACTCCTCTTAGAGTTTTCCATGCTAAACCTCTTTAGCACTTCCTCTATGTACATTTTCTGTGAAAGTCCTAGCATCCTATTTGGTCTATCTCTATAGACCTTAATTCTCAGAATAAAAGGATGCTTCTCCTAGGTCTTTCATGGAGAATTCTTTAGATAACCACATTTTAACTATGGTCAACATGGAAAATATCATTCCCAATAAGGAAGGATGTCATCCACGTACAATACGAGAAAGACAATAGCGCTCCCACTGACCTTTTTGAAGACACATGGCTCCTCCTCATTTTTGATGAAACCAAATAATTTGATCACATCATTAAAATGAGTATTTTAGCTCCGAGATGCTTGCTTAAGTCCATATATGGACCTTTGCAGCTTGCATACCTTGTGATCATCATCACTGGATGTGAAACCTAGCGACTGTTCCATATAGATATCTTCCTCAAGATATCCATTTAAGAATGCCATTTTTACATCCATTTGCCATATTTCATAATCGAAATAGGCTGCAACAGCAAGCAATATGTGGATGAATTTTGGAATAGCTACTGGCAAAAAGGTATCCTGATAGTCAATGCCTTCATGTTGACTATAATGTTTTGCCACTAATCTAGCTTTGAATGTCTCCACATTTTCATCTACACCAATCTTTCTCTTGTAGATCCATTTACATCCAATAGGTACTATACCTTCTGATGGATCTACCAAGGTCCAGACTTGGTTTGAGTGCATCGAGTCAATTTCTGACTTCATTGCCTCTAACCATTTCTCGGAGTCGATATCTGATATCGTCTCGTTATAGGTTTTGGGATCATCACCATGAACCCCATTACCTACGAGGAATATTTTCTCTACATCCTCTGAAATAGTACCTAAGTACCTCTCAAGGGGACGAAAAATCCTTTTCGATCTACGAGGTGGAGGAGGTAGTGAATGGATTGGCTCAACCTGATTTGGTTCCATTTGGTCCTTAGCTCATTGCTCTTGTGAGACTTTCTCATCGAGCTTGATTTGCTTTTCAATGCCACTATCTTGAATAAACTATTTTTCAAGAAAAATGGCATGTCGACTCACAATCACATTATGATCTTCTGGAATGTAGAAATAATATCCTAATGACTCTTTAGGATATCCTATAAATCGAGCTCTAAAGGATCTAAAGTCTAACTTGTCCGCTTGTTGTCTTTTGACATGAGCCGGACAATCCCAAATTCTGAGATGACTCAGACTTGGTTTCTTACCATGCCATATCTCATACGGTGTGGTAGGAATAGTTTTAGAAGGAACCCTATTCAGTAAGTATATTGTAGTTAACAAACTATATCCCCAAAGAAAATTAGGGAGGTTTGTGAAGCTCATCATGGATCGAACCATATTTAATAGGGTCCGATTCCTCCATTCTGAAATCCTGTTGAGCTGAGGTATTCCAGATGGAGTCTATTGAGAGACTATACTATTTTTCTTAAGATAGTCCAGGAATTTTCGACTAAGCTATTCACCTCCTCAATCTGATCGAAGAATCTTAATGGATTTTCTAATTTGCTTTTCTACTTCATGTCTGAATACTTTGAACTTTTCAAAGGCTTCAGACTTGTGTCTCATAAGATACACATATCCATACCTAGATAAATCATTCGTAAAGGTTATGAAGTAGACTAGGTTGCCTCTAGTCGGCATTACACATCAGTATGCACTAGGGCAAGAAGATCCATGGCCCTTTCCCCATGTCCTACAAAAAGGAGCTTAGTCATTTTGCCATGAAGATAGGATTCATAAATTGGATATGACTCAGAAGTCAATGGACTCAATAGCCCAATTTTTTCTAATTTGTTAACCCTATCTTCTGCTATATGACCTAGTCTTAGGTGCCATAGATATCTATCATTTGGACTATCCCTAGCTCATTTTGATTTTATGGCATTCACATTTTGCGTGAAATTAAAAATAGATACATCAATATGTAACTGATAAAGACCGTTAATAAGGAAACCACTTACAATTTTATTTCTTTCATAAAGAATGTTACAATGGTCCTTAAGAAAACTAATTACATAGCTTTCTAATGCAAGGCAAGAAACAAAAATCAAATTCCTACTTGCTGCAAGCACATAATAGTAGTCTTTTAATACTAAGTCTAAACCAGATGGTAGTCGAAGAGGGTATGTTTCCATGACCACGACGGTAACTCTTGCTCCATTTTCGATGCGCAGGATCATCTCACCATCCCTCAGCCTTCTACCATCCTCAAGATCCTGCATAGAAGTGCACAAGTGAGCACTAGAACCAGAGTCAAGCATCCAACTGGATGCAAAAGAAATCGTATGATTAGACTCAATAATGAGCATACCTTCAGAAGGACCTGCCTCCTTCTTCTTTAGGGTGGCTAGGTAACTAGGACAGTTCCACTTTCAGTGGCCATCTTATTGTAATGAAAATACTTTTCTTTGTCAACGGCCTTCTTCTTTAGCTCCGCCCTTTTCTTCTTTCCCCCTTCCACCTTCTGCTTTTTTGTAGACTTCTTCTTTCCAAAAGATTTTCTCTTGGAAGAAGTCCGTTCCATAGCAAGCACTGAGCCTTTAGAACCTTTCATAGAAAGCTCAGCAGTAACCAACATGTTCATAAGTTCGACCAAGAAATTTTAAAGTTTATGCATATGGTAGTTCATGATAAACTGCCCATATGCATCAATTAAGGATTGCAGAATTATATCATTCTGCAGATCCAAGTCAAATCTCACTCCGAGCTTCTCAAGCTCTTCCAAATCCTTAATCATCATCAAACAATGATCTTGGACTGACTGCCCATTACACATCTTAGCCTTGAAAAGTTGTTTAGTGACTTGATACTTGGCTATACGACTCTGTTCACCAAACATCTCCTGTAGGTGAGCCAATATTTGGTGAGCAGTCCTGATATCTTCATGTTGGCACTGAAGTTCATCAGACATCAAGTCCAACATATAGTATCTGGTCTTATTATCTTCGTCTGTTCACTTATCCAGAGATGCTCTCTACTCAGCAGATGGATGAGCTGGTAAGGTGGGAGGGTCCTGGTCTAGTACATGATTTAACTTCTTAAAATCGAAAATGATTTTGAAGTTTTGGAGCCAATCCTTGTAATTTGATCCGGTCAGTCAATGGATATCCAGAATTCATGCTAGTGGGTTGGATGCAGACATTTTTCTATAGAGAGTCAAAGTTTCTAGTTAGATATTGTAATTAAGACTTAACCAATTTATTTAGAAATTTTATTTTTAAATAAATTAGCTCCCACTATTTTCTTCGATCCCTATACTTCCTCTGTAGAGATGCAAAAATCTCTACGATTACTGATTTCTAGTGGGTGGTGCAGTCCCACCAACTGACTCATCACCTCACCTAATAGTTATTGGTGATGGATTAGCCAATGAGTGAACAACTATTGTTCAATGATTCTCTAATCATGATGCACCCAAACTTGGTCTCTAATTCATGAATCTCATCGTATCTGGAATATTGATCCACTCCTTAGTTAAGTCAGACCCACCATTTGCATAGATTGGATTCCTAATTGGGTCTCTCACCGTATCCAAAATATTGAGCCCAATCCATCCTCCAGCCTATAGCATCCAATGTCTAATAGACATGGTTGCATCTTTTTGGTGCAACTGAGCCACTGTAACCAACTGAGAACAATCAACTTCGAAAAAGGCCCACATATCTACAAAGGTGGAGACGTTGACTTAATCTTTTCTTAGAGAGATTTGATTTAGGTCTCATTAAACTAGACTTGACATAGTCATAACCATTATGACTAACCTAGTGGCATGGGTTAGCTCGGATTATTGACCACCTCAGATCAGAACTGAGTCAACAAACATGGCCAGGTAAGTGAGATCGGTGGAAGGGATATGCCATTAACTCGATAAGAATGCATTCGAGTCGAGTAGCTCCCAATTAAAAATCAGTCGATCGTATCTGCCAAACTTACCTTAGACACCAAATTATTGAGCCAGAACCAATCAGGTTAGCCTACAATCCAGACTCTAACCACTGAGCCTAATTAGGTCTTAGCTTGATCGATCACTCATGTGACTCGATCTTGATCCAGACTTAATCCTATTAGGCTGGTCAATTTAAGCATTGTTGATCCCATCTAACCAACTCTTGATTCGGTTTGATCAACCGCTAGACCTAATTGAGCTACCCAAGTCCAAACCCAATTTTATGAACATGTCTTAGATCTAAAAATTCTTAATTTTAGATCTAATATATTTTATAATCTTAATTTTAAATTAAGTTTAGGATTCATAAATAAAACATGTAAATAAGATCCTAAGATTTTAGGATCTAGGATTTTGCAGAAAGTAAGTTTTTCAATTTCTGATTAAGAACGAATGCGTAGCATCCCTATACATCATAAGAACATCCCATCGAATGGAAGGAGAGGGTCTTTAAACCCTACTTTATTCTTATGATCAGACGGCCAAGGGGAACGCCTTAATCAAAAATATAACTAATCTACAAAACTAATTAGATCTATGCATATATCTCATATAAAAAATTGATCTAATTAAAATATGTTTTGCATACATTATATCATGTATATTTTTTAAATCTAAATTATCTTATAATCATCTAAAAAATTAAATTTAAATTTGATCATATAAAATAAAATTTAATCTAGATCCTTTCGTAGAACTATTTCGCAACTAGTCTAAACATGCAACTATCATATCTCATATGAATAAATTAAATTAAATTTATTTTCTATTTTTAGATCTGATTATAATATTTATAAGATAAAAAAATAATAAATAAATAGATCTTAAAATTATATTTAATTAAATAAAAAATATTGATTATACCAGACTATACATAGAATAATTCTATTCTTAGTCTAGTTATGTATCTCATACATTTTAGATCTAGATTAATTAATTTTAATTTTTTAATTTTTTAATTTTAGATTTAATCATATCTCATGTGATATTTAAAATCATTAATTTATCATATTAAATTAGATCTAAATAAATTTTATGCAACCTGGCTCTGATACCAGTTGAAGGGAAAATCAGATTTTTCTGGATTAGGTACGTTCAAATCTGATTGGATCGGAAGGCATATTTCAAAAATTTTTTCTTAGATCCAAATTAAATCTAGCATTTTTTAGATCTAATTTTATGATCTAATAAATAAAAAAATTAAATTAAATTAAATCTAAATTAATGTTACCTTGGTTTTGGGTAATTCGATTATCCTTTGATGATCCTATTGATTGCCTAAGGTTCTAGATCTAGCCATGCAAGTGCCTGGCCTCTATCAGTATCTACTCAAGCTAGATCTAGAGATATTCTTCTTCTCTTTCTTTTCTCCAAAAATTAGATCTGGATCTGATTTGGAGGATCTTCGAAACTTCGTTTGAAGATCAGCAGTCGTCTCTACAGCAGTGCTGCCTTCTTCCTTTCTCGTCAGCCTTTTCTTGCTTAGATTGCACCAAACCGAAGCCCAACTTTCTTGGGTGTGGAGAGGAGAGAGAGGGTCAGAAGATGGCATGGAGGAGGGAGAGGGTTTATTTATAGATCTTGCTGCGCCATGCAGTGCTACATCATCCTGGCCAATCGCGTTGCTTCGTGCAATCAGATCTAAATCTGATTGATGGGATGACATCACTTGGTCTAATCAGATGAGAGCCCCATAGATTCATCCTTAGATGGCACCTTAGATTAGTCAAAGTCTATAGGTAAGGATCACCTAGTTTGAATCCAAGAAGCAACCTGGAGTCCCATCTATATGGGACTCTAGGCATCCCTATCCATAAGCGCACACCATCCTAGGCGTGCGCCCCCTTCTTTCCAAATTCTAGTGGCGTGCGCCCCCTTCTTTCCAAATTCTAGTGAGAGGACAAGCTCCTATCTGCTCTCTAATAAGTGCATGACACATGGGCAGATGTCCCAAGGTCAAAGGTCAACATTTGACCAAAGTCAAAGGATAAGAATTAGCAGATGACAAAAAATAGTAGGTGATGTCTTAAATTTATCTTATAAATTAAGATAACTCTTCTCTAACCTAGGCAAGCTTCAGTTAGATCAGATAAAGATATCTGAGTGAGCACAAACATATTTGGCTCAGTCGAGACAACTTTTAATGATAGAAAAAGGAGAATGTTAGGCTCAATCGTGTGCTAGCATGATTTTCTTGAACCTAATTGAATCTAATTTAAATAATTGAACTGAGTTAGTCTAATTGATGATATCCAGATTCAAACCCTTGTTTGTGTGACCCAGTTAGGTTTAGTTCTATATGGTAATGGGATATGTCATGTTCTCCATCATCTAAACTTCTTTCGATGGATCAGAACTCTTCTGATTCAGACAACTAGAATGATCGATTATCTAAATCATTCTAATTGCTCCCAAAATTCACTAGTGACAGCTAACAGTATATGGTAGTAATCCATCAGAACTGAAAAAGAACCTCTCGGTGTAGCTACTTATGTGATTAAGTTCTTCTACCTTGAGCCCTGATCAGATTAGGGTTAAGGTGAACTCGTCAAACCCTAATTCTTATCATATGATTTAATCATTCAATTCAAGTCCAATGTGAAAACCTTAGTAGAAACTCTTTCTATTATTCCACTCTCTGCCATGACCATGGGCTTATGGACTTGATTTTCATGATCATCATAGGGTTGCTCCTCATCCACTGAGGTAGATAGATTCCATCTTGGTGCAATCCAATTCCTACAATGAACATGCTATAGCCAATATACACCTTAGAATTCTAAATGGCTAGAAGACCGAGTCATGGTGTAGTCAAACTATAACACCCTCAAGGTGAACTGTCGATGCACTTCAGGTCAAAGAACTAGATACACCACTGTAGTTTCGAGTTAGTCATCAATGAAAAGGTAGGCTTCCTTATAACTACTCGAGGTGGTCACGCTCAGTGCTCTCGTTCTCTAACGAGTACCTATACTCTCACTTCAATATCTCTACACCATAGACTCAAGACTCATCGACTATGAAGAAGCAATTGTACACTAACCTTTCAGATCAATCACCATCCTCATGACGATCCTACGGTCAGGTGTCTTTTATGAGTTAATAAATGAAAATTCATGTCTTAAATTTTCAACTCTTGGAAATAAGAATTATCATTACCATTAACTCAAGGGATGTATCACAGATACTAAATACACATATGTGATAGAAAATAATCTATTTTATTATTTATAGTCAAAATTATAATTTTGCCCCTAGAAGTGTATTATAAGTGTTGGCCAATTCTAGCTTCTAGGGCACACATATCTAACAAGAAGTATCCTTAAGATTTTATCGATATGTTGGCCTGGGCAGAAGGCTACGCTCAAGCGGAGGAAGCCTTCAAGCTAAAAGATGAAGAAGTCATAGAAGAGTGGCAGGCGGGTGAATGTAATAAGTCCATAATCATTGAGAAGTCGAGTGAAGCTTGTCCATGCTCTAGAATCCCTCTTGAGTGCAAACGAGCTCGGACTCCACCTTAAGCTCATCGACAAAGAAACCCAGATCGAAGGATGTGGTGGAACTCTCCACCTAGAAGATTTTATAATTATGTCCCTCTAAATACTCCAAAGATTCAAGTACTGATGGAGATCAAGAAATAGTCATCGAGGCTAGAAAAGATGCAGTCTCATCCAGCCTAGTGCAACCTTAACAAATACTATCTCTATCATCATGACTACGATCATGATACAAAAGAATGCATTTAGTTCTAAGATAAAATCGAGAAGCTCATCAGACGAGGTCTATAGGTGGTGTAGTGCTCTCAAGCCTTGGAAGGCCACGGGTGGAGCCAGGATGAGGGCTCCGAGGAGGCTAGGATAGGTGTAGTCCTAGGGCTAGGATAGGAGTTGTCCTAGGATGGAGGCGGCATGTAGTTCTTCACGGGCTTGAGGTTCAGGTATTGAGGGCCTCAAGGGGCTTGGTTGGTGCTTTGGAGATCTGGGACATAAGGTGAAGCAAGAAATCAAAGTCGGAGCTTGAAGGCTGTAGAAAAAGAATTTTCTACAGGTTTGCCAGCTCAATCCAAAATTGGATCGGCTAAGTCTATGAGCACAGGTAAAACAGAGAGCTGCACATTCGAAACTGCTAGCACGGCATAGGACTGAGCCGACCCAGTGGAACTTAGCCGGCTCAGTGCTAAGACTGATTCGGCTTAGTGCGCGGGCAGAGTTATGCGAGGGTTTATTTTAGGCTAGGATCTAGGTTGATCCTAGGGGTCTTAAGGCCTAGTTCAAGAGGTCTTAAAGAGGCTAATTCATGTATGGATTGGGTTAGCCTAGGGAAGTTTTTGAGCTGAGATTTATTAGGATTCATGTGGAAACTCTAGGATATATAAACTAGGATATTATAACTTTTATAATAAGGTTGGAATATAATTGAGCTTTTCTCCCTAACTCTCTTCTCTCTTCTCTCTGGTTCTAACACCAAAACCCTAGCTTCTCTCATCTTTCTTAGATCTTCTTCAGTTTGCTGGATTAACACTCAGGTTCATGCAAGAGATCGGATCTACGGCTATAGCTCCAGTCGTAGGAACAATAATTGGTTTCAAAGCCCAGTTAAGCATGGAGGAGGAAGAAGATCGATTTTCAGTAGAGATCAACAGTGAGATTCAGATCAAAAGGCTTTCTTCAGGCTTCATGAGGAAGAAAGAGGTCATAAGGCTGTTGTCCACCATCCCTAGTCAAGGTATTTCTCAGATCTACCTATTTGCTATCATTTGATTTGGATTGATCATGGAGAACAGTGAGTTGAAGGTAGGATTAGAAAAGTTTGATGGAAAGAAAAGTTCCATGATGTAGATGGTAAAGGTGAAGGATCTGCTGGTTCAGATGAGGCTGGATTCAGCCTTGGAGGATAGATCAAGGGAGATGATAGATAAGAAGTGGGTGTCCTTGGAGAAAAGGGCATGTGCCATGATTAGGGCTTGTTTGGCGGATGAGATTTTGTATGGTGTGTTGGAAGAGAAAACACTCAAGGGAGTATGGTTGAGGTTACAGTAGTTATACATGGGGAAGAACATGTGCAATAAATTAATGCTGAAGAAGCAACTGTATAGCCTTCGGATGCAGGAGGGTGAGGATGTTGCGGGGCATATTTAGTAATTCGATCGGATGAGCATGGACTTGCTCAATATAGGGATGGATTTAGAAGAGAAGGACAAGAGTCTATTATTATTGTGTTCGCTATCTAAGAGCTTCGATCCGTTGGTGACAACTTTGCTATATGGTAAGGAAACATTGGTGTACGAGAAGATCATATCAGTGCTCAGGTCCAACGAGCAGCAAAAATGAATGACGAAGAGGAAGGTCTTCTAGAAGAGTCTTGTGGTTTCAGAGAAGCACAAAAAAGAAAAGAAGGGCGAATAGAGAGGCAGCGAGGGATCCAAGAGATGCTTCAAGTGTAGAGAAGAAGGGCACTTTAAGTGAGAGTGTCTGCTTTGAAAGAAGTGCAAGGGAGGAGAAAGCTTAGATTTTATTAGTACAATCATTGAAAGTGAAGATTCGAATGAAATCTTGATGATCTTGGAGGAGCCCATAGGATATGGTGTATCTGAGAGGATTTCGGATAGGTCTGCGGAGTGCAGAGGATCCGAAGGGATAGCGACGGTGTTCGAGGTATAGCGGCAGGCCCAGCAGTGCAGCATTGGATGGTTGTCCTTGGGGGACTCAGAGATAGAGTTGGCTTCTGCGACATTAGAGGGACTTTATCTCCTGGTAGAGCATCGGACAGAGGTGGCTTCATAGGTGGAGGAAGCTGTGACACAGGTTCAGAGTAAAAGGATGCAGAGGGAGGAGGACCTATATCCCAGCACCAGTGCTGGAGCTGTACAGATTTAGGTGGAGAGGATTGTACAGGGAGATAGGTATGGCTCTAAGGGGACCGTGTTAGGTGGAGCATCAGGATATGCGGTGAGTGCTGGTAAAGGAATGTTGCATGATCTCTAGGGAAGTCCAAGATAAGTGATGCAGCTACCAAGCAAAAGGATACTTACAACTCTAAAGGTGGTATAGAGGAATAAGCCAAGGACTTCAGCGGTGGAGATGGTCATCCCAAAGGCCTCAAAGGGAGCTCAGCAGCTGAAGAAGAATGACAGTGGCAAGGTGAGCACGAGGGGCTATCAGGACATGCAGGAATAGTGGGATTGTGCAGGAGGATGTTGCCAGGTGTGCCAAGGCTTGGGCACACCAAGGTGGAGATTGTAGGTAGTGTGGTGCTCCCAAGCCTTGGGAGGCCACGGACGGAGCTAGGGTGAGGGCTCCGAAGAGGCTAGGATAGGTGTGGTCCTAGGGCTAGGACAGGAGTTGTCCTAGAGTGGAGGCGGCATGTAGCTCTTCACGGACTTGAGGTTCAGATATTGAGGGCTTCAAGGGGTTTTGTTGGTGCTTCGAAGATCTGAGATACAAGATGGAGCAAGGAACCAAAGTCGGAGCTTGAAGGCTGCAGAAAAAGAATTTTTTGCAGGTTAGTCGGCTCAGTCCAAAACTGGATTGGCTAAGTCTCAGAGCATAGGCAAAATAGAGAGCTGCACGTTCGAAACTACTGGCATGGCACAGGATCGGGCTAGCTCAGTTTTAGACTGAGCCGACCCAGTGGAACTTAGCCTGCTCAGTGCTGAGACTGAGCCAGCTCAGTGCACGGGCAGAGTTACGCGAGGGTCTATTTTGGGCTAGGATCTAGGTTGATCCTAGGGGTCTTAAGGCCTAGGTCAAGAGGTCTTAAGGGGGCTAATTCATGTATGGGTTGGGTTAGCCTAGAGGAGTTTTTGAGCTAGGATTTATTAGGATCCATGTGGGAACTTTAGGGTATATAAACCAGAATATTGTAACTTTTACAATAAGGTTGGAATACAATTGAGCTTTTCTTCCTAACTCTCTTCTTTCTTCTCTCTGGTTCCAACACCCAAACCCTAGCTTCTCTCATCTTTCTTAGATCTTCTTTGGTTTGCTGGATTAACACCCAGATTTACGCAAGAGATTGGATCTATGGCTATGGCTTCGAGCAGCCGTAGGAACAACAAGATTGCTGGATCGCTTTTTGAGACATCGATCAGAAAGAAGGAAGGATCGATTAAGAGCTCTGCCGCAACCTGAACCATCCCAAAGGGATGAGCCGTAAGATGATCTGTCCCTACTTGAAATCATCAACACCATCGTTAGGGGACATCGATAGAGAGAAGCTAGCGGGTTTGTAGAGCCAGCAAAGTGGTAGACGACTGAGGAGCCCATCGCTTTTATTGAAGAAGATGCTCAGGAGGTTCAATTTTTGCATAATGAAATGGTTGTAGTAACTTTAAATATTGCTGATTATGATATACACTATATTTTGATTAAAAATAAAAGCTCTGTAGATATTTTGTTTTATGATGCATTCTCTAAGATATCTATACCTGACAGCTGAATGGGACCAATGAGCCTATCGTCTTCCTATGGAGTAACACCGACATCTTCGCTTGGGTAACTGCAAATATATCCGAGATTGATGTAGAGATGATGGAACATCGTCTGAGCATGGATCTCAAACATTAGCCAGTAAAATAAAAGAGTGCAGCTTCACATAGGAGTGATAGAAAGCCATCACAGATGAAATAGACAAGCTTCTCAAAGCCTAGTTCATTCGGGAGGTATCCTACCCAGACTGGATTGCGAATGTGGTCCTTGTCAAGAAAACGAATGGCAAGTGGAGAATGTGTATAGACTTCATAGATTTGAACAAGGCCTATCCAAAGAACAGCTACCCCTGCCCAAAATTGATCAACTACTGGATGCTACTTTGGGCCATAAGCTTCTCACTTTCATGGATGCCTTCTCTAGCTACAACCAAATCCGGATGGCATTAGAAGATGAGAAAAAAATTACTTTTATTACTAATCATGGTCTTTATTATTATAGAATTATGCCCTTCAGGCTTAAAAATGTAGGTGCGATATACCAGCTTCTGGTAAATAAAATTTTAAGGAGCAGATCGATCACAATATACAGATCTACATAGATGACATGCTTGTTAAAATCCAATCTTCAACAAATCATATTGTCAACTTAGAAGAGACCTTCAGCACCCTCCACAAGTACAAGATGAAGCTAAATCAAACTAAATATGCTTTCAGAGGAACTTCAGAAAAGTTTCTAGGGTTCATGGTGTCAAGGCTGAAGGAACCAGATCTAGGGTTTCAGGACTAGATCTTGAAACTTTTCTAATCTAGGTAGCGAAAGATAGGAATTAATCAAAATTAATTTATAAAATTAGAGAATACCCTAGATTTAAGAATCTATTACATAATTATGGTATGAGATTAAATCAAAAATTAAAAATATAAGAAAGAAAAAAATATGTTGATCGCATCAATACAGATCTACACTAGATCTATTGCAGGTATGTAACAAAGGATCAGATCTATATTGCCTGTGCAAGTTAGATATTCTAACTTATTGATCCAAACTTCCGAATGAAGCTTTGAGCCACACACACATCTAGCCTTTAAGAGATGTCCACACAAGTCCATAAATCTCGATCAAAAGTTTGAGCTTCGAAAATCAGCACAGTATGCTAGTACTATGCTGATCCTTCTTCGACGATCGATCCGATGCTTTCTTCTTTAAAATTTGGACTTTTCAAAGATTAGAAAGAAGAGAAAAGACTTTATATCTGAGACACTCTCAAAAATAAATCTCAAAGATGGAGGAATAGGGACGAATAGAAGAAATACTAGAAGAAGGCCCTCTTTTTCTTCTTTCTTCTCTCACCTAGACACCTAGGTTGGTGTCTATGAAAATCCAATGCCCAAGAAGCTTTTCCCTCTGATTTTCATATGCCCAAAACCTCTCTCAGTGGTCTAAAATCTGTCCAAAATTCAGCCTAAAGACCCTTCTTATATCAAGATATAGAAGAGTCCTTATCTAGGTCAAATACCTAGACAAGGTAAGAGCAAATAAAGCAACTAGTTGGGCGCTTGGGCGCCCCCTCCTTTCTTTTTTGCCATGGACCACTAGAGAGAGGTGTACAAAAGTCCTCTTTTTATCATGAAAATTTAGAGGAAAATCAGGGTGGGGGGTGGCAATAGGGAAGAGTCCAAGTTTCCTAAAATTCTATCCAACAGAATAGGAAACTTGGAAACTAACTACCCTAGATGTCTGGGCCCATAACAAAACACCATATAGGAAAGAGAGAGAGAGAGATTGGGCATGCATGAACTTTAGGAAGAGAGGGAATTCATGCCAAAATAGAAAGAGAGAGAGGGATATGGGGTGCATGGGATATAGGTGGTGTAAAGATAGAAGTTCCTAGTCACATTAGGACTCCTCATTTGACTTAGTTCATATGGTTTCTCAAACCAAATTAAACCAGAAGCAAATTAATCCAATTAAATTAAGTCCTAATTTAATTAAGAGCTTAATTAAATTAGATTAAATTTAATTTAATTTTTTAATCAAATTAAAAAATTGGGTTGACCCAAATTTTTGTTGAACTAGGACTAGTTCTTTCTTGCACTTTACTTATCCAATAAACCAATTGAACTTAATCCAATCAAGCCTAAACCAAATCTAATAAAATTATATTTAATTAGACTTAATCTCAATTCTCTGACTTAATTAAATTAATCTAATTAGCAATCTAATTGCTAATCAATTTTTTGCAATACTTGCACTAGGTTAAACATCAATCATATTGATTATTTAACCCTAGAATGATTCTTAATAATTGATCAACCATCCGATCAGATCGTGAACTCTTATGTATGTGACCCCAAAGATCTAAATATAAGTTGATAGTATAGAAATAAATTTTCGTACCAATCGAAGTGATCATCTAGCAATGATACCCAACGGCCAGATAGGTTGAATGTATAGAACAACATCCTTAAAATCCATGTGGATATAGTTTCCATATAATTTATTTTCTTGACCAAAATGCTCGTAGGACACCTTAGAGTTCAACTATCAACTCTGATCAGGCTATCCATTTTGTATTTCAAAATATCAAATCCATCTAATGGATTATCCTAACTAAGATTTTGCAATTTTGAAATACAGTGATACATTCTTCTCCAACTCTTGGAGTGGTCAATCCCATCTTGACCATACACCGACTTCATAAGTACTTGATTGTACCTAAAACTCTTTCATTACTAAATTAAAAATTTAGTCAGTCTGGTATCAAAGCATAATAAGTTGCTTGCAAGCCACTGAGGTGATCTCAAGTTTAAGGGATACTTATACCAATATCCCAACAAAGACATTCTCAATAGTAGAATGCTCTGAAGTTGGTCATGTTCAATGATGATGTACCTTTACATCTTATTTGTATGCCATACCAGTATCTCCATACTTCTTAGTTAAGAGGACAATCAATCTATATGGCACACAGTGATCTATGCTCGATAAATGCTGTCATTCTAATTAACAACCTATCATTTGATCGTAAATAGTGACTAATCAATAAATCCTCTCTTTATCGAATCTAAATAGTCCTAAAAACTTTATCACAATAATGGAGTTCGTTAGAAGATGAAAACTTAATGATGAAAAAATATCAAAAATATATTTTACTTATTAATAACTTAATTATAATTATAATATAGCTCAACTATCAATAGACTAATGATTGACTTTGGAATATATTTTTCAATAATTTTTACTTATTCTAAAGCCACTCGACACAGTACCTAATACCCATCTTTTATTATCGTCTACAATGTTCCAAGCATCACCTAGCTCTGACACCAAATTGTAGACCCATGATATCGCTCAAACGCCAATCATCCTTGACATCACAAGCATCGATACCATGTTGCGGAAGCTCCTGATCTTTAGCATGGATCTGAAGGAACTTGTGATATTCTCTATGGGCAGCAAACCATTGATCCTCCATCTGGATCTGTGATGGGATGCCTCCCTCCTTGTGCTTGAGGGAGATGCCCCCTTCTCTAAGGCTTCTTCAAGAACCCTAGGGCGGCAACTCTAGAGAGAAGAGAAGAAGAGAGTTGAGGTAGAAAAGGTCTGTATTGATTTCAACCTTGGAAACCCTAATACAACCTATGTATTTATACATAGCCATTAGGCCCGACCAAAAGCTTTTCTGGCTAACCCAATATATGAAAGCACTCACCGAGCCTATGTACATCCATGTCTCCCATGCTCTCATTGATAAGTGGTAAAAATATACTAATAAAAGTATTAAATTATAAAATAAATTAAACTATTTTTTTAGAAATTGATACTTTTATTAATCTTATGTAAGAAAGAAGGCTATCAATATGAAGATCTTATTTTTTTGATTCAAATGAAATAAATTTTAGGCAAAATGGACTTCAACTGAGCCAGAAATTAAATTTCAAAAAAAAAAAGTCGGTCCAATTCAAATCGATTCAGAAAAACTAGCTCAGTAGACCGCTCGATCTGACCACATCTAGCAGATCGATCCGCTGATGCAACACTGACGCCAAGCTGATGTCAACATTTTTTACGGTGCATGATGGACCATTTAGAGGGCATTTTGGAGAATTTACATGGAGAAGCGCACTCCGATTGGCTGAAGAATGCGGCGGTCCATGCAACACCGAGCTCACGCATGGTTTATAGAGGGCAATTTGAGAATTTTGTCTGATTCGATGGGTGCCTTTCACTAAGATTTGATCAGATGGTCGAAATGCATGCGCTAACGAATGGCATCCATAGCTCTCGGTCGAGATCTAACGGTTGAGATTCATCCCGAGTTTAAAATAAAGATCAGAAGCTTTCCTGTATGCGATCTGATGACCCAAATTTGATCTTCAAGGCTGATCCAATGGTCCAAATGAAATCTGACTTGATTTGGGATTTTAAAATGATTTTTGAGTGATTTTTGGACCATTTGATCAATATCCAATGGTTAGAATTGATTTAGAATTCTTTTTGAGTTGTTTTGAGAGTTTTAAACCTAATTTTCAATAGGATTTTGATGGAAAATCCACCTCTCAGCCTATAAAAAGGTCTGTTGCCGAAGAAAAGAAAAAAAAGAGAGGGGAGATAGTAAAAAAAAGAAAAAGAAAAAGAAGAGAAAGAGAAGAGAGATTTTTGAGAGAAAAGGAAGGATTTTTAATTTTTTTTCTTCTTCTTCCGACAATCAGAATATTGATCAAGGAGCTTCTTTTTTTCTTCACCAAGTTCTCCACACCAAGAGCGACGAACAATCAATTTCAGCAATCAAATAGTCTAATTTCTTTATGCTTTTTATTTTATTTACTATTTTTGAACTTGTTATCATGAACTAAATTTTTTTTTACTAAGGCTAAGATGTAGCCACTCTTTTGATACAATATTCGATATGATTTATTTTTAATTTTAAATTTTATTCATAAGAAGTATATAAATCTGATCTTAATGCTTTTAGATTACTGGCCATCTTCTAATTGATCTGATGAACATAGATGTTACGGACCAAGTACATCTATATTATTGCTTCTTGATTATATACCTTGTATTATGAATCAAATTAGAATTCATATGCATGCAGAAATTTTAGTGCACTTTGGACGCAGTGTATTTTAATTAGAGAAATTTACAAAACTTAATGCATTAATATTTATTTAAATTACACCTGGAGTAAAGGATAATTAATAAATATTGATAGTTTTGCTATGCCTGGACTAAAAGATAGTAAATAAATTAGGAGACTCCACCATCACATGAAATAAAATTAATATAATAACCTAAATATTGTATTAACTGAGTTGGTGAACTAATTGCCTTAGTAACCCATTGCTCTTAAGTTTAGAACCCTAATAATTACACTCTCTTTATTTTCTTAAAATTTTTAATTATTTTTTTATTTTATTTTTTAATTTTTTATTCTCATAAATCGGTCTTCTAAATAAAGCATAGAAAAGAGCTTTTCAGTACATATTTTTTAATCCTCTAGGGATGATACTCTACTCATTTACTTTATTACTTGATCGACTGGTGCACTTGCAATAGCTACAGATTAGCATGCATCAAGTTTTTCGCACCGTTGCTGGAGATTATATCTAAAATAATATTAAAATTTTGATTCTAGCTTTACTTTAGAATTTTATTTTAAATTATTATTATTATTTTATTTTTTTTAAAAAAAAATTTGTTCAGTGCATGACACGTACTGAACATAGTAACTTACTATCTTTAGATCCAAAAATTAAAAGGACCATTAGAAGACTACAACAAGAAAGAAACATGGCAGCTGAAGATCCTAACGACATCAATGTAGGATTGGATATGGCGACCGAAGGACAGCATGAAGCTATTCGATCAGTACATCATCCATTAAATGATTATATCACACCATCTATAGTTGATGCAGCTTCGAGCATCAGGAGACTGCCTGTACGAGCAAACAACTTCGAAATAAAACTGACGATGATCCAGATGATTCAATCAACTATCCAATTTAGTGGACACGTGCATGATGATTCGAATGCCCATATTTCTAACTTTCTTGAACTTTGTGATACTTTTAAAATTAATGGGGTGTCGGATGATACTATTAGATTATGGTTATTTCCTTTCTCTTTAGGAAAAAGCTAAAAGTTGACTTTATTCTCTTCCTACAGGTTCTATCACAACTTAGGATGTCCTAGCCTAAAAATTCTTAATCAAGTACTTTCCATCTTCCAAGACTGTCAAGATGCGCAACGATATCACTTCTTTCATGTAGATGGACATGGAGACACTATATGAGGCTTGGGAGCATTTTAAGAAATTACTGAGGAGATGTCCACATCATCAACTACCCGTATGGCTTTAGGTACAAACTTTCTATAATGGTTTATCTCCTACTAATCATTCTATGATTGATGCAGCAGCAGGAGGAACAATTAATCAAAAAATGGAGGAAGAAGCCTTCGATCTGATCGATGAGATGGCATCAAATAGCTATCAGTGGCAGACAGAATGCATGATGTCAAAAAGACTAGCAGTTGTGCAGGGAGTAGATTGCATGTCGATCTTACTAGTTGAAATTGCAGCCCTTAAAGCTGAAGTCAACAACTTGAAGGGAACAGCTATGCATGTTCAGAGCATCACCTATGACCTATGTGGAGGAGGACATGATACGAGCAATTGTCAGACAGGTAATCCTTTTGCTAAAGCAACTAATACAGCTAATTATGTTGGTAATTTTTTTAGGCCGCAACAAAACAATCTCTACTCCAACACATACAATCAAGGATGGAGGCAGCACCCAAATTTTTCGTGAAGTAATCAAAATGTAGCGCAATAGCCACCCCCGAGATTCCAAGTACCCAAAAAGAAGTCCAACATGAAAGAGCTGATGGTTAAATTTATGCAAAACCAAGAAGCAACTATAAAAAATTTAGAAGCCAAACTTAGATAGAACCAAGCAGCAGCAATTCGAAACTTGGAGATGCAAATAGGTCAAATGGCTAAGATAATCTCTGAGAGACCTCAGGGATCCTTGCCCAGCAACACGGAGACCAATCCAAGGGAGCAAGTTAATGCTATCATCCTAAGAAGTGGTACAAAGCTGGAGGAGCCACATCAGAAGAAAGAGACTGAAGAGCCAACTACGAATAAGAAACCATCAACTAAAATTCATCAGTCACCAAAATAACCAGCAGATAGATGGTCTCCAAGTATACAATTTGCCGACCCAAATGTGAAGCCCTATGTGCCGCCACTACAATTCCCAAGGAGACAAATATAGCATCCAGATAAAGAATTTTTTAACTTTTTCAAAATATTAAAGAATTTACATATTAATATTTCTTTTGTAGATGCTATCACTCAAATGCCCAAGTATGCCAAGTTTCTCAAAGAAATCCTAACAAATAAGAAAAAGCTGAAGGAGCATGAGAGAATAAATTTGAATGAAGAATGCTCAGCAATACTTCAAAATAAATTACCATAGAAGCTAAAAGATCCTAGGGAGTTTTACTATCCCTTGCATTATTGGTGATTGTAGTTTTGATAAAGTTTTATGTGATTTAGGAGCAAGTATTAATCTCATGCCTTTTTCTATTTTCAGGAAGCTGGGTCTAGGAGAATCAAAGCCTACCACTATTACTCTTCAATTAGCCTGACAGATCCATCAAATATCCAAGAGGTATAGTGGAGGATGTCTTGGTAAAGGTAAACAAGTTTATTTTTCCTATTGATTTTATTATTCTTGATATGAAAGAAGATTATGATGTACCCCTTATTTTAGGGAGACCCTTTTTAGCTACTGGAGGAGCTTTAATAGATGTTCAACAAGAAAAATTAATTCTTAGAATTCCAAGACGAACAAGTTACTTTTAATATTTTCAAAGATACTAAACATCCTGATGATAATCAAACTTATTTTCTAATTGATATTATTGACAATTCAGTATATGAGAATTCTGTAGAAAATAGGTTTGAGACTATAAAAGCTAGCAATGTCCAATTGAAAAAGGGCTCGATCAAACATGAAAGTATTCCAATTGAAGTGGCACCTAGATTGATTCAACTTTAGAACTCAAAGAAAGTCAAGCTGAAGACTATAAATCAGAACTACTAGATAGGTTATTTCTTTTCTTTTTAGTTTTGATCATTTTTTTTTAATTTTTCAGTAATTTATTATTGCTCTTTTACTGCTTTGGTGTGTATTTTTAATTTTGCAGAAAAAAATCAATGAGAGCTCAAGCAAAATTTCAAAGCTTTAAAGAACCAGACTGAACCAAATCAGGTGTATTCCTTCCTATCCTTTATTGCACCCTTTATTTTTCTTTCTTCTTTAAGACAATGTAGAATAAGTTAGGGGATAAAAAAAAAAAAAAACCATGTGTCAAGAAGAAAATCTTGAGCAAGATAGACTGGACAAGTGATAAAAGATAGAATTATTTGCTAATGAATGTAACGAGTTAAAGAAGTAGATTAGTTGGTCAACTTTTAGCAGCCTACTTAGGTCATTAAAAGACTATTAGCACTTCTAATTGCACATGCACACTAACAAGGCAAAGTAGGTATTGATTATAAGACCAACTGAGGATTCAGTTATCACTGAAAATTAGTAATTAATATACATTCTAATCAAAGAAACTTGAATTTAAGGAAAGAGCTACCTATCCAAAAATAAAGTGCAAAAGATAGAGTATATGTGGATTGCCCAAAGCCTAGTAACTGGGTCTGTACACCTAGATCAAGTGTGAAAATTTACGTAAAATGGTGAAGAAAAGGCCATGATGCTTAGCACAGTAAAAAAATAAAAAAGAAGAGAAAAGGGGGCAGTGTGAAAGCTACCTTAATTCATGAGCATAAAATTGAGAATGTATAGAAAATTGACCAAAATAGGTGATAAGAGAGGATATTTTTATTCTTTTAATTTAACACTGAAATGCTAAAGTTAGTCATCATGAACATAAGTACTGTAGATCTTTGATGTACTCTAAGAAAATTTTTAATTGTATTGACTAAAAAATTTGCTTCTGAAGCTCAATGCTTAATTAGCAGTATTTTCTAAACTTTTTGATCTTTAGTCCTAGATTTTATCTTTTTAATGGATAATCTTATTGAAACATGGTATTAAATAAAATATTGCTAAGGGACTAGCAATGACTAAGTTGGGGGGTGTGATAAGTAGTAAAAATATACTAATAAAAGTATTAAATTATAAAATAAATTAATCTATTTTTTTAGAAATTAGTACTTTTATTAATCTTATGCAAGAAAGAAGGCCACCAATATGAAGATCTTATTTTTTTTGGTTCAGATGAAATAAATTTCAGACAAAATGGACTTCAAACGAGTCTGAAATTGAATTTCAAAAAAAAAGTCAGTCCAATTCAAACCGATTCAGAAAAATTGGCTCAGCAGACCACCCAGTCCGACCGCATCCAGTAGACCAACCTGCTGATGCAACGTTGATGCTAAGCTGACGTCAGCATTTTTTGCGACGCATGGTGGACCGTTTGGAGGACATTTTGAGGATTTCACATGGATAAGCATGCTCCGATTGGCTGAAGAATGCGGTGGTGCATGCAACACCAGGCTTGTGCATGGTCTATAAAGGGCAATTTGAAAATTTTGTCTGATCTGACGGGCATCTTTCACTGGGATTTGATCGGACGGCCGAAATGTATGCGCTAACGAATGGCATCCACAGCTCTCGATCGAGATCCAATAGTTGAGATTCATCCTGACTTTAAACTAAAGATCAGAAGCTTTCCTGTGCATGATCTGATGGCCCAGATTTGATCTTCAAGGCTGATCCGATGGTCCAAATGAAATCTGACTTGATTTAGGATTTTAAAATAATTTTTGAGTGATTTTTGGACTGTTTGATCAACATCCAATGGTTAGAATTGATCTAGGATTCTTTATGAGTTGTTTTGAGAGTTTTAAACCTAATTTTCAATAGGATTTCGATGGAAAATCCACCTCTCAGCCTATAAAAAGGTCTGTTGCCTAAGAAAAGAAAAAAAAGAGAGGGGAGACAGTAAAAAAAAAGAAAAAAAAAGAAGAGAAAGAGAAGAGAGAGGTAGAAAGAGAAGAGAGATTTTTGAGAGAAAAGAAAGGATTTTTAATTTTTTTTCTTCTTCTTCCGACAATCAGAACATTGATCAGGAGCTTCTTTTCTTCTTCATCAAGTTCTCCACACCAAGAGCGACGAACAATCAATTTCAGCAATCAAATAGTCTAATTTTTTTATGCTTTTTATTTTATTTGCTATTTTTGAATTTGTTATCATGAACTAAATTTTCTTTTACTAAGGCTAAGGTGTAGCCACTCTTTTGATGCAATATTTAGTGTGATTTATTTTTAATTTTAAATTTTATTCATGAGGAGTATATAAATCTGATCTTAATGCTTTTGGATTACTGTCCATCTTCTAATTGACCTGATGAACATAGATGTTATGAACATAGATCTTAATGCTTTTAGACCCCTAGGATCAACCTAGACCCTAGCCCAAAATAGACCCTCACGTAACTCTGCCCGCGCACTGAGCCGACTCAGTCTCAGCACTGAGCCGGCTAAGTTCCACAAGGTTGGCTCAGTCTGAAACTGAGCCAGCCCAATCTTATGCCATGCCAACAGTCCCAAATGTGCAGCTCTCTATTTTTTCTATGCACTAAGACTTAGCCGATCTAGTTTTGGACTGAGCCGGTTAACCTACAGAAAATTTTCTTTCTATAGTCTTGATTCTCCGACTTTGGTTCCTTGCTTTACCTTGTATCTCAAGTCTTCGAAGCACCAACCAAGCCCCTAGAATCCCTGGAGCCAACCTTCTGACTCCTCTCGTGACCTTCCAAGTCTTGGGAGCACCACAAATCCCACATCTTTGACTTGTGGTTGTTGAACTCCTTTATCGCTAGGGCTTTAGTGAAGGGATCAGCTAGATTATTCTTTCTGTCAATCTTCTGAAGGTCAACATCATCTCGACCCTCGATTTTTTAGATCAGGTGGAAGTGGCACAATATGTGCTTCATCCGCTGGTGTGTCTTAAGTTCCTTTGCTTGAGCAATGGTACCAGTGCTATCATAGTAGAGCAGGACCGGACCATCAAATGAGGGTGCTACTCCAAGCTTGATGATGAATTTCCTTAGCCACATAATTTTATTCACGGCATGATATTGCGATGTACTTAACTTCATAAATAGAGTCTGCCATAGTATGCTGCTTGGAACTCTTTCAGTAGATGGCTCCACCATTCAGAGTAAAGATAAATCTCGACATGCTTCTACAGTCATCATGGTCAGATTGAAAGCTTGAGTCTATAAACCTTACAAGTTTCATATCTAACTCACCATAAATCAACTATTGGTCCTTAGTATTTCTCAAATACTTAAGGATGGCTTAAACCACTTTTCAGTGGTTTTCTCTAGGATCAAATTGGTATCTACTCATTACTCCTAGTGAGTATGTCACATCTAGTCTCGTACATTTCATGGCATATATGATAGATCCCACAACCAAACCATATGGAACTCTACTATACGCTCTCTCTTCAGGAGTTGTTAGACAATCCTTCTTTGAGAGAAAAATTTCATGGCCTATCGAAAGATAGCTCTTTTTGAAATTCTCCATGCTGAACCTCTTCCGCATAGTATCTATATACATGGACTGAGATAATCCAAGCATCCTCTTAGATCTATCCCTATAGATCTTCATCCCTAGGATGTAGGATGCTTCATCCAACTCCTTCATGGAGAACTGAGATGACAACTAAACTTTTATTTGCTATAGTGTGGGGATGTCATTCTCGATTAAGAGAACATCATCCACGTACAAGATAAGGAATATCACTATTGGACCATTCACCCACTTGTAAATGTAGGGTTCTTCTCCATTCTTTACAAAGCCATACGTTTTGATCATCTTATTAAAATGCATGTTCTAACTTCGAGATGCTTGCTTCAATCCATAAATAGATCTCTGAAGCTTGCACACCTTTGACTCATCTATGGATGTGAACTCCTTAATTTGTATCATATACACCTCTTCGGTTAGCTCTCCATTCAGAAAAGCTATCTTCACATCCATCTGTCAGATCTCATAATCTAGATAGGCAGCTATCACAAGCATTATTTGAATGAATTTGAGCATTGCTATAGGAGAGAACATCTTGTCATAGTCAATACCATAATGTTGACGATATCCCTTGGCAACTAGATGGACTTTATAGGTCTTCATCTTTTCATCTGCACCTTTCTTTCTTTTGAAGATCCACTTACATCCAATGAGTTTAATCCCTTTGTGTGGGTCAACTAATGTCCATACATCATTGACCTTTATGAACTCCATTTTAGACTTCATGGCTTCGAGCCATTTCTCAAAATTAGGTCTCTACATTGCATCCATATAGGTAATCAGATCCTCATCGTTCTCATTGAGTTCTATGGTATCACTATTCCAGACCAAGAAATCATAGTATCTGTTTGGCTGATGCGGTACTCTACCGGATCGCCTTAATGGTATAGGTATATTAGGCTTCAAATTTGATCTAATCAAATTTGACTCAGGTTTAGCTATAGATGTTAGTCTTTCTACCTATTGAATTTCATCAAGTTCAACCTTAGAGGCAACTGTTCCTTCATTAAGAAACTTTTTTTCTAAAAAGATTGCCTTAAGACTGACGAACACCTTTTGTTCATCGGCATGGTAGAAATAGTAACCCATACTTTCTTTGGGATATCCTATAAACACACACTTATCAGATCGAGGTTTATTTTATCTATATGCAAATATTTGATATAGGCCGGACAACTCCAAACCCATAGGTGAGAGAGTGTAGGCCTATGCCCAGTCCATATCTCATATGGAGTATTTGCGATAGATTTACTTAGTACATTGTTCAATATATAACATGCAGTCTCAAGAGCATAACTCCAAAATAAAATAGGCAAACTAGCAAACCCCATCATGGATCGAATCATGTCTAATAAGGTTCGATTTCTCCTTTCTGATACACCATTATGCTGTGGTGTTTCTGGAGGAGTCTACTGTAAGAGACTCCTATTCTCTCCAAGATATGTCAAGAACTTACTGGATAGATATTCACCTTCTCGATTCGATTGAAGAATTTTAATACTCTTCCCAGTTTATTTTTCTACTTCACTTCAGAATCTTTTGGACATTTCAAATAAATCCAACTTATGTTTCATCAGATAGATATATCCATACCTAGATAGATTATTTATGAAAGTGATAAAGTAAAAATATTCATCTCCAGCACTTGTACTCATAGGTCCACATACGTCAGTATGTGCTAGACCTAAGAGCTCAGTGGCTCTTTCATCTTTTTCGGTAAAAGATGACTTGATCATTTTTTCAAGAAGATAGGACTCGTAGGTTGGTAGTGATTCACAATCACTAACTTCGAGGGTTTCCTCTTAGGTCAATCAGTTTATCCTATTCTTGTTAATATGACCTATCCTATAGTGCCACAGTAGATATCAGAGACATTATCTAATCTAGAATGTTATCTAGAAGTGTATATACACTCACATGCTGTGATAAAATGTAAATACCATTTCTTTGTTATCCTTGCATTATTGTAATATCATTCATAATGATATCACAATAATCTCCTTTTGTACATAAATGATAACCATTTTTGGCCAAAAGGCCAATAGAGATTATATTCATCAGAAAGGAAGGACAATAATAACATTCATTTAAAAAAATGATATTAGTATTGAGAATAAGTTGAACTATTCCCATAGCTAGAACTGAAACAGACCTTCCATCTTCAATATTTAAGAATCGCTCATTATTTTCAAATCTTCTATTAATTTAAAGTTCTTACAACATATTGTAAATATGGACTGGACTTCTGGTATCCAATATCTAAGTAGAAATATCATAAATAGAGAAATTATAAGGTGTTATTATATAACATCTTTGATTAGCAACTACTTGCTCATCTCTCTTATTTAACCTATTAGGGTCATAGGAATCAAGATACTGAGGGTAGTTCCTCTTTCAATGCCTTTGCTCAATATAGCACTCTGCCTAATCTAAGTTATTCTTGGATCTTATGTTTAATCTGGGCATAGAGGTCCCAGCACAAACCACTTCATGCTGCTGAACAACATTCAACTTTCGATACTTATTATCGAAGTTAGGTCCCATAAGTATATCATCATCTAATAATGAATGGAGAAACTGTGGTTTGGATTTAACTACATAAAAAAAATATTAAAAGCCTAATTAGTAACTGATTTATTAATCCTTAAGATTTGGACTTTAATCAAAAGGTTCTTCCACTATTTTATTCGAATTGGTAGCCTCTACCTCTAATTCAAGAAATTATCCTAATTTTTTAGTGGGTACTAGAATCCACATAGACTGCACATAAGTCCAACTATGGTTGGTCAATCCATGCACATCTAAAGATAGGTTCATAACCAATTATTTTTTTAAATGATGTTTGATAATTTAATTTTGCCCCAGGTATCTTTTCAGTAGGCTAGGGCCTCCATTGAAAATCCTGATTAGGTCCAACCATTAATGTAATCATACTTGGTCCATCTAACTAATGAATGATTAAGTCCATCTATGGTTGGTCAATCTAACCATCATTTAGAGAGATGCGACTAAGAAATCATATTATGAATGATAACTTTATTAGTGGATAAGCACCAGGCCTATGGGCCTCCAATGATTATCCAACTAATGGACCAATTATCATCCATTTAATGAGAGGCTATGATCTAGTTATTACCATAACTATTTCATTTTAAGAACCTAATAATTTTAGAGAATTTTAATTAAAGAAAGAGAGAAGGCCAGATGAACCAACTTATCGTGATCCTTCCACTGGCTTCACCAAGTCAGCTTAAGAGAGACCATTGCTAGGCTGGTCTAGGAGCACCTAAATCAGTCATACTGATTTACTTAACTGACATTGGTCAGCTCGAATTGTCCAGTGATCCGATCAAAACATAATTTCACTAAGAGGCTAAGTAAGTTCGATCGATGGGAGGGTCTGCCAAAACTTGCCTTAGACACCATCAAAAATGGCCAGATAAGCGGACTGCCAATTAAAGACCACCAGTCTAATTTATCTTAGATACCAACTGATTTAATTAGTCTCGATTAGATCAACTTAACAGTTCATGCTAGACCGCATAGCCAAAAATCATATCCATCTTGGATCTCGTTAAAGATATGGACTTGACTAACTACAACTATTATAATTAATCTAGAGAATTCTTGATCTAATCTAAGATAATAATTGATTAGATTTAGTCAATTCTCTAATTAAGTTCATTGTTTAATCTAACCCTAGATCTAATCCAATTAATGGACCTAATCTTCACTAACCAATTAATCCAATATGTTATGATTTGTGTCTTTGGATCTTCAATTCACAATCCTAGATCCTAATCAAATAATTTTTTAATTCTTAATTAAGTTTTGAGCTGAGGATTGAAATTCAATTTTTTAAATATATTTTTTATATTTGTAAAATATTTTTATAACATAGTTCTACCAATCAAGTTCCATGATTGATTCATGATTCATAAGATAAGCATGAAACTACTTTAGATCTAATCTAAATAGGTTTACATAATTGAAATAGTTTTAATTCCAATCAATCATAAATTAAATCTAATATTTTTATGATGATTAAAATTAAATTAAAATATTTTTAATCAGATCATAAAATTTTTTAGATTTAATCTAAAATTTTATGATCGATGTTTTAGATCAACACGTATTAGGATAATCTCTCCACTATAAGGGATAAATCTTACAGTAGGACAACCTTATAATCAGTCCTTACAATCTAAAACTTTTATTTTTAGATCTAAATTTTTTTTAAATCTAATAAATTATAAATAAAATTAGATCATATCTAATAAATTTATGATAAGAAATAAATCTACACGAACTAGGACAACCTCTCCACTGTAAGGGATAAACCTTACAGCAGGACAACCTTATATCAGTTCGTGTAATCAAAGTTTTTAATTTTAGATTTAATAATTAGATTATAAATTAGATCTAATCTGAGAAATATCTAAACATGCATGAATAATCATATAATAATTAATCTAGGCTCTGATACCAATTGAAGAAATCAGATCTACAGTTTCAGGACTAGATCTTGAAACTTTTTCAAATCTAAGTAGTGAAAGACAGGAATTAATCAAAATTAATTCATAAAATCAAAGAAGATCCTAAATCTAAGATCCTATTATATGATTATGGCATGAGATTAAATTAGAAATTAAAAACATAAGAAAAAAAAAAGATGTTGATCGCATCAACACAGATCCATACTAGATCTATTGTAGGTATGTAATAGAGGATCAGAACCATATTGCATGTGTAAGTTAGATATTCTAACTTACTGATTTAGGCTTGAGGATGAAGCTCAGAGCCACACATGCATCTAACCTCTAAGAGATGTCTATATGAGCCCATGAATCTTGATCAAAAATCTGATTTTCAAAATTCATCATAGTATGCTAGTACTGTGCTGATCCTTCATCGACGATCGATCCGATGCTCTCTTCTTCAAGATTTAGACTCTCCAAAGATCAAAAGGAAGAGAAGAGACTTTAGATATGAGACACTCTTAAAAATAAATTCAAAGATGAAGGAAAATGGATGAATAGAAGAAATCTTAGAAGAAGATCTTCTTCTTCTTCTTTTGTCTCTCATCTAGACACCTAGATTGGTGTCTATGAAAATCTAATGCCCAAGAAGCTTTTCCCTCTAATTTTCACATGCCCAAAATCTCTCTCAATAATCTAAAATCTATTTAAAATTCAATCCAAAAGATCCTTCTTATATCAAGATATAGAAGAATTCTTGTCTAGATCAAATACCTAAATAAGGCAAGAGAAAATAAGGCAACTAGTTGGGGTGCCCAACACTTGAGCGCCCCTCCTTTCTTTTTTGCCATGGACCACCAGAAAGAGGCACACAAAAGTCCTCTTTTTACCATGAAAATTTAGAGGAAAATCAGGGTGGAGGGTGGCAATAGGGAAGAGTCCAAGTTTCCTAAAATTCTATCCAATAGAATAGGAAACTTGGAAACTAACTATCTTGATGTCTTGGCCCATAACAAAACACCATGTAGGAAAGAGAGAGAGAGAGGTTGGGCATGCATGAACTTTAGGGAGAGAGGGAATTCACACCAAAATAGAGAGAGAGAGAGAGAGAGGGATGTGGGGTGCATGGGATATAGGTGGCACAAAGATAGAAGTTCCTAGTCACACTAGGACTCTTCATTTGACTTGGTCCATATGGTTTCTTAAACTAAATTAAACCAGAAGCAAATCAATCCAATTAAATTAGATCATAATCCAATTAAAAACTTAATTAAATTAAAATAAATTTGATTTAATTTTAATTTAATTTTTAATTAAATTAGAAAATTGGGTTAACCCAAGTCCTAGTTGAACTAGGACTAGTTCTTCCTTACACTTGGCTTATCCAATAAACCAATTAGACTTGATCCAATCAAGTTCAAATTAAATTTAATTAAATTATATTTAATTATACTTAATTTTAATCTTTGACTTAATCAAATTAAGTCAATTAGTAATCTAATTACTAATTGATCCTCCTGCAGCACTTGCACTAGGTTAAACATCAATTATATTGATCGTTTAACCTTAGAATGATTCTTAATCATTGATCAACCATCTGATCAGATCATAAACTCTTATGTGTATGATCCCATAGGTCTCAACCTAAGCCAGTAGTATAGGAATAAATTTTTGTACCAATTAAAGTGACCATCTAGCAATGATATCTATTGGTGCAGAATCTGGTTGATGCTAGAACTGAGCTAGAGCTGGAGAAGATGAGATCCCCATCAAGAATCTGCAAGATAAATCCTGATCGAAGTTGAAGGTGGTGGCTCTGACAGGACCCTTCGACGGTCAAGTCAGCTCTTCTAGCCAACAGAAATGGAGTGCTCAAGAAAGAAAGTAGTAGAGTTTTGGAAAGAAGAAGAGAGCTCTAGAAAGAAACGTATCTGGAGAATCTCTTTTATAGGCAGAGCCTGTAACAAACTGAGAGTGATAGTCATAATCATCTAGTAGTGGGCCGCTCGAGGCCATGTGGAGTTTATTATGGAGGATAGTATCTGTTGTCATGACGTGCTAGTTTGTTGGGATTTAATAGTTGAAGTTTGGAGTAGTAGATATCGGTTGGTGATGAACTTTGAGTTATATCAATTTCAGAGGAGTTTGGACTCCCCTAAGATAGTCTATGTGTGAGTCTGTTTATACCGTGTATAGAGTCAAATTCGTGTAGATGAGGAGACCCTTCTGGGTGGCTGCAGAAAGTTTGGCCGAAAGGGGTTCAGAAGCTCTGCAACTAGAGAAATCTTGAAGAAAGTCTGCTGGAGAAGTTTGAAAGTGGATCCACTGGAGGAATCCAAAAGTGGATCTGCTGGAGGAATCTGCATGTAGATCCACTCTGAAGGAGAATTCATCTGATGGAGAAATTTGACGGAAGAAGAAGTTCGAAAGGGGTTTGACTGATATAGAAGTTCATAAGGAGTTCGACTGATGGAGAAGTCTAGAAGAAGTCCGACTATAGAGAAGTCTGGAAGGAGTTCAACTGATGGAGAAGTTCGAAAGAAGTTCGACTGATATAGAAGTCTGGAAGGAGTTTGACCGATATAGAAGTTCGAAAGAAGTTCGACTGATAGAGAAATCCGAAAGGAGTCTGACTGATATAGAAGTCTGGAAGGAGTTCGACTGATATAGAAGTTTGAAAGAAGTTCATCTAATAGAGAAGTATGGAAGGAGTCCAACTGATATAGAAGTCTGGAAGGAGTTCGACTGATGGAGAGTTCGAAAAGAGTCCAACTATAGAGAAGTTCGAAAGAAAAAATTTATGATTGAAGCTCTTCTACGATTACAAGTCACATTTGGCTGAGCATCAGATCAAACTTCAATGGGAGCGAGGTTTCTCCGCAATAATAGTCCCCCTACTATCGAGTTCAAAATTTGAAGGAAGGGAGTAAAAAGATGACTGTCGAAGTTCTTTCCTGAATTTCTGCACTCATCAAGATGAGACATTTCAGCATTTACCGTGTCGGCATCAAAGCTTTTTAAATCTACAATAAGTTTGAGAAGATGGCCCTCGATATTTTTCATCGAAACTCTGCCCTAGGTATGGTGCCATAAAGATTCTGTCTTCGCCACTTCTCTATCATGATGAGTGGGACATGCGGTGCATGCTGATCGACCGAAGTCGATCCGCAACCATAACTGCCTTGGATTAACTTTGGCTATTTAAGGCCTTCTCCTCTCATCTGGAAGTCATTCTTGCCCGAGTCTTCTTCTTCCTTCGATCCCTATTCTTTTTCCTCCCAAGGATCTTAACTTCCTCCCTCATCCTCTTGGATTCTGAATGCCCTTTCGACTGGTTCTTGTCACACCCAATATCTTTTCATCCTTTTCAAATAGCTTAGGTCAATTTTTCAACCCTTCTCTTTGGGTATTCATGCTTTTTTAGCTTCTTATTCTTCCAATTTTTCTATAGCAGTATTTGTCCTATATTTTTTCTTATTTTTTGTAGATTTTTTTGGGGTCTTATTTCAATCTGAATGTCTTCCAAAATCTTCCACTCCATCAGTTCCTGGGGCTCGCCTAGACCGACCTTCCTAGACCTTGCGCCCTTGACTAAGGTTGAACCTAGGAGCATGTCTCACTCGTCCTTTATTCCAAACACCATCTCATCCATTCTTACTCCTGATGATCTTTCTATGATACAAATTCAATATGGAATCCTCTTGGAATATGACCTCAAACCCCCTAGTTCAGATGACCGAGTCAGTTCTCCTCCGGTCAGTCAATTTTATTTGTACTTTGAGGCCTTGCATGCCGGGCTTTAGCTTTCACTGCCCGCCTTTGTAGTTGTCCTCTTTCGATTTTTGAACATCTCCTTCACATCCATCATACCGAACTTCTTTTAGCTCATCATAGGCTTCCTTTTTCTCTATCATCTAACTAAAGTTTGGCCGACTGTCTCGTTATTTCAAAACTTCTAAATCTTCAAATGCTACTCTTTTGTAAAGGATTGGTGGTACTTCTCCCCCCAGTTTGGCAAGAAGGGGTTGCTGAAAGACGCTCCTTCTTCTATTCATAATTGGAAGGAGAAGTACTTCTTCATGCACTGTCCGACCTTGCTATTAGATCTTCCTCCCTGGGGTCACATTAGGAAATCGGTTCATCGAGCTCCTAGCTTAGATAGAGCCGACCTCGATTCCTCCAATAAATTTAAAGCATACCGTGCTTCTCTAATTCTCGTCCTTCTGAAAGAACAGATCTTGTTCAACCTGGATTTGAGCTTTCTCGATCTTGTGGGTACACTTCTACTTTTCGAATTCTTCGTGTGGTTTTACATATATGTATTGTCACTGATCGCGATTCCTTTTTTGTTGTAGAAATGGATACTAAAGCTGTCGAAATGCTCACTAAGGGGCTTTACGTCCAGAAGAGAAAAGAAAAAATGCCAGATGGTAGCTCGAAGAGGGAGAAGATTGGCGCTCCAAGCTCCACGGCCCCTACCACCACTGCCACTGCTTCCGAGATTGCCGCCAGCATCAAGGTTGTCCTAACTACTGAGGTCGACACCATTGGTGTAGGTTTCATGCCTCCCATGCCCTCAGATCCTTTTAGCGGAGATCAAACTCCAGAGCTTCCTACTGAGGGAGAGATGGAAGAAGGTAAGAAGAAAAAGAAAGCTGTCGCCAAGATGCCCCGCAAGGCTTGCTTTAGTGAGTTGAATGACGATAGCGATGAATGAGGAGAAGATCCTTTCGATAACCCAGAGATCATCCAGGATTTAACTGACAAGTTTGCCATGCCGAAGGTGGTGGACCTCATGGCCGACCTTGACCCACGGTAGCTCATTTAGAATTCTCTCAGAACCATCCTCAAGGTGATTGCTCCATTGCTCAACTTTTTCTCTTCTCTTCTGCTCTTTTCTTCTTCTTCTTTTTTTAACATCAATTATTTGTTGCAGTCGGATCACCAAATGCTCACTTACATCAAGAGGGTGCGTCGTTAGGAGGCGAAAGCATAGAAGATCCAGGAGGATCTTCAAGCCAAGATCAGTCATCTTCAGGAAAAGGTCATTGAGGTCGAGGGCCTTACAAAGGAGAAGGTGGCAAAAATTGGGAGTTTCCATGGTGCGCTTCCAAAAAAGAAGTTCATCTCAGTGGGACTCAAGGCTACACTAGCCTTGGAGGAGGAAAGGAAGAAGGAAGCCGAGAATAAGATCGTCAAACTGAAAGTCCGAATGGCGAAGTCGATCCTTGAGGCGATGACTCGAGCATGGAAGAGTTCAAGGTCTCTTTCGAAATGTGGAACTTGAACATCGAATTTGGCCAGTAGGCGTTCATCAAGGGTTTTGAGCTCTGCGAAGGCAAGGTGGCCTGAAGGTTCCCCGAGCTCAACCTTGGACTTCTAGAGGAGGAGGATGATGCAAAAGTGGGACCGTCCAATGCCACAGTCGATCCTTCCTTCACCGAGCCTACTTCAGGTTCGTCTGATCCTACCACAGAGGTGCCTGAGCCAATTCAAGAAATCCAAGGTAGTCGAGAGCACTTTGGCTTCATCCGCCGTCGTCCCTCTCGAGCTTGAAATCCTCGAGTAGTTGTACATATTTTTTTTTTTTTGCTTTGTACTCAAAATTTTTGATTAAATGAAAGTGAATTTTCTTTTTGTCTATACCTTTGAGTATTTTTCATACTTTGAATGTAGTCTTCCATTAATGTTGATCCACTGCCTCAGGGGGTTCTCCTAAAATCTTTAATAAAAAGCCTGAGGAAGGAAGTCCATCATCTGAAGAAGAAGCTGAAGAAGGTGGAGGACAACCTTCAAGCTTCGTGGAAGAATGCTTCGGAGGCGAGAGCCAATTCAAGAAACCCAAGGCAGCCGAGAGCACTCCGGCTTCATCCGCCGTCGTCCCTCTCGAGGTTGAAATCCTCGAGTAGTTGTACGTATTTTTTTTTCTTTTTTTTGCTTTGTACTCAAAATTTTTGATTAAATGAAAGTGAATTTTCATTTTGTCTATACCTTTGAGTATTTTTCATACTTCGAATGTAGTCTTCCATCAATGTTGATCCACTACCTTAGGAGGTTCCCCTGAAATCTTTAATAAAAAGCCTGAGGAAGGAAGTCCATCATCTGAAGAAGAAGCTGAAGAAGATGGAGGACAACCTTCAAGCTTCGTGGAAGAATGCTTCGAAGGTGACTAAAGAGGCCACTCGCCTCCGAAACTTGCATATGAAGGACTCCACAAGTTTTAGCATTAGAAAGGGGAGCTTCAAGAGGGAGCTGGTTGAACTCTGAAAGAATGCAAGCAATAAATCCTAGGCACTAACGATGAAGATCAGCTTCCTCGAGAGTCAACTTAAGGAGACGAAGGAGAAGATTCAACTTCTGGAGGGGAGTTCATCATGTTCCTCCGATAAGATGCGATTCGAGTGGGACTAGTCGATGAGGTTCTCCACACTTAAAAAGCAGCTGCATGATGCTGAGCTCACATATGAGACTTATCGATTGGGCTAAAGTGATAGGATGTCTGAGCTAGAACAAAAGCTTCATGCCTCCAGTAATGAAGTAGCTCGGCTCCAATGGTAACTTGATGATGGCTTTCAGGCTGGTACAAGCAGGGAGGCCGAGGAGGTCGCCTCCTTGAAGAGGACCATTGGTGAACTCTAGGAGTCGATCGGTGCGAAAAGGTTGAGGTGCAATGGCTGAAGCTCGAGCCAACTTGTGAGCATCAGGCTACCAAAGATGTGAAGGCTGAGTCTGAGGTCCTGAGGAGGAGGCTGTGAGTGTCAGAGGAGAACTACCATCGAGTCGACAGGATGTTCTACGATAACATGATGAGATGGAGGAAGCTCAAGGAGGAGGTCGATCGTCTAAAAGAATCTTTGGTAATGGCCATCAGCCCGAAGTCTGAGGAGTCCGACCCTTCTTAGAATTTCGGTGGCCTTTCTCTTTCTCTCTTTTTTTTGGATGTAATCGATCTTGTCGACTTGTGTTTTGCATGTAATGAATCTATTTTTGCAATGAAATGGTACTTTTTTTGTTATTTTTATTTCGCATGAATACAAATCTTGCTCGTGGCTTTACTTTCTTCACTTTATTTTTCTTTTCATTATCTTCTAATGAGATGCTTGTTGTGGATGTCGAGCTGGGATTTCTTTTGTGAACCAAGATAGGGTTTCACTTTTCATATTTGACATAGTCAGGTTATCGTAGAAAGAACATGTGTAAGAATTTTTGGTGGAGCTTCTCCTTTCCTCTCATCTTTGGTCAACGAGGTCTTGGCTTCTGCTTATGTTAGGATGAGATTTTTTTTTTATTCCTAACGTGGCCTATGGGGGCACATTAGGGCCATTGGTAGGGCCTCTCCCCTCATCTCGTCTTAGTTTAATGAGGTCTTCGACTTTGCTCATGTTAGGATGAGGTTCTCCTCCTATTTATAACAGGGCTATAGGGGTACAAAAGAGCTGTTGAAGGAGCCTCTTCCTACATCTTGGCTTAAGTAACCGAGATCTTCGCTTTAGCTCAATGTTAGGATGAGGTTCTCCTCCTGTTCTTAATAGGGCTATAGGAACACAAAAAGGTAGTTGAAGGGGCTTCTCCCTGCATTCCAACTTAAGTAACCAAGGTCTTCGCTTTAGCTCAATGTTAGGATGAGGTTCTCCTCCTACTCCTAATAGAGCTATAGGGGCACAAAAGGGTCTCTCTCCGCATCTTGGCTTAAGTAACCGAGGTCTTCGCTTTAGCTCAATGTTAGGATGAGGTTCTCCTCCTATTCCTAATAGGACTATAGGAGCACAAAAGAGCCATTGAAAGAGCCTCTCCCCGCATTCTGGCTTAAGTAATCGAGGTTTTTGCTTTAGCTCAATGTTAGGATGAGGTTCTCCTCCTGCTCCTAACAGGGCTATAGGAGCACAAAAGGGCCACTAAAGGGGTCTCTCCCCACATCCTAGCTTAAGTAATTGAGGTCTTTGCTTTAGCTCAATGTTAGAATGAGGTTCTTCTTTTGTTCCTAATAGGGCTATAGGGACACAAAAGGGCCATTGAAAGGGCCTCTCCCCGCATCCCGACTTAAGTAACTGAGGTCTTAGCTTTAGCTCAATGTTAGGATGAGGTTCTCCTCCTATTCCTAATTGGGCTATAGGAGCACAAAAGAGCCACTGAAGGAGTCTCTCCCCGCATCCCAACTTAAGTAATCGAGGTCTTTGCTTTAGCTCAATGTTAGGACGAGGTTCTCCTCCTGTTCCTAATAGGGCTATAGGGACATAAAAGGACTATTGAAAGGACCTCTCTTCGCATCCCGACTTAAGTAACTGAGGTCTTCGCTTTAGCTTAATGTTAGGACAAGGTTCTCCTCCTATTCCTAACAGGGTTATAGTGTAGATTCCTTCATGCAGTTCCCACAAGACAAAGTCAGCTTCTGAAGGCCTAAGACATCTAAAGAGCAGTAAGGAATACGATCTTTTATATAGCTTGCCTTCATACAGAACATATCGAAAAGCTTGATTTTTGAGTTTTTGAGCTTTTTTCAGATCATAAGGAAGAGCTCCATCTTTGAGGTAAGCGACGAGTGGGTCGATCCAGCTCGGCTTATGCTCGATTTGCATAACGGGCTATGACTCCTTCAAACTTGGGTATTTCAAAACCTCAAAAAATACTTTCTTGGGTAGCTCGGCTAGGGCTAAAGTGGCCGACTTAAAGAGAAGGTCGGCTCTGGTATTTTCTGTCCTTGGAATATATCGAATATTAAAACTATTGAAGGTCGGAGTCAAGTTCTTCACTTTCTCAAGATATTTTATCATGCTTTTCTCTCGAGCTTCATAACCATCGCTAACCTGTCCGACCACCAGTTGAAAATCACTGTAGACATGGAGCCAATCTGCTTCTAACTTTTTAGCTATCTTTAACCCTATGATCAGAGCTTCATATTCAGTCCCATTATTAGTTGCAGGAAACTCAAAGCGTAGTGCATATTCAGCGATGACTTCCTCTGGGTTAACCAAGATCAGCCTTGCGCCTACACTAGAAGCATTGGATGAGCCATCCATATATAGGATCCAAAAATCTTTAGGAAGGTTGGCTCTCTCTTTAGGGGAGCCCGGCTGCAACCATGGAATGCTGGTTTTATTCTGTTCAAGCTTGGCTTCATCTAGAATGGTGCATTCAACTATAAAATCTATCAATACTTATGCTTTGATCGATGGCCGAGGTCGATAGTTGATGTCAAATTCTGTAAACTCAATTATCCATTTTGCTATTCTTTCAGATGCATCTATTCAATGGAGAACTATCTTGATTGGTTAATCAGTTAGGAGGGTTATGGTGTGCCCTAAAAATAAGGTCGGAGCCTCTGAACCACAATCAATAGAGCATAAGTCAGTTTTTCTAACTTGGTATACTTGGTCTCGGCATCTCTCAGGATCCATTTTATGTTGTAGATCAGTCGCTATACTTTTGTCTCTTCTTTGACTAGGACTATTGGGGAGATCGCCAAGTACAAAAATAGTTCCTCTCCAGGTTTGGGCTTGGCCAATAAGAAAGGTGAGTAGAGGTAGTCCTTGAGCTCTTTAAAGGCTTGTTGACATTCGGTGGTCTAGTAGAAGTTCTTTGGCTACTTGAGAATTTGAAAGAAGGGCATGCATCGCTCGACCGATCTCAAGATGAAACTGTTCAAGGATGCCACCTTTCTAGTCAGACGTTGAACTTCTTTGATTAATTTTGGAGCAGTCATCTCTTAAATGGTCTGAATCTTTCCTAGGTTTGCTTCAATTCCATGCCTCGACACCATGAATCCCAAGAACTTTTTCAAAATTATGCTGAAGGCGCACTTAGTTGGGTTCAGCTTTATCTTGTACCTCCTAAGGGTGCTGAAGGTCCCTTCAAGATCGGCTTATCAAAGCTCGGCTCTTGATAAGCATGTCATTTATATATACTTCCATTTGCGGCCAATCTACTTCTTGAAGATTTTATTGATCAGATGCTGGTATGTTGCTCCTACATTTTTGAGTCCAAAAGGCATAATCCTATAACAGTAAAGACCATGGTCAGTAATAAAAGCGGTTTTCTCCTCATCTTCTGATGTCATTCGGATTTAATTATAGCCGAAGAAGGCATCCATAAAAGTGAGAAGCTTATGGCCCGAGGTTGCATCTACCAGCTGATCTATTCTGGGCAAGGGATAGCTATCTTTTGGATAGACTTTGTTCAACTTTTTGAAGTCTATGCACATTCTTTACTTACCGTTCGACTTTTTGACGAGCACGACGTTGGAGATCTAATTCGGATAGTTGACTTCTTGGATGAATCTAGTCTTGAGGAGCCTATCAACTTCCTCTGCAATTACTTTTTGCCTCTCTAGAGTATGGCTGTGCATTTTCTCTTTCACTAGCCGATGTTTAGAATCAACAGCTAGACGATGTTCCGTGACCTCCGCATCTATCCCAGGCATATCGTCGGAGACCCAAGCAAAAATATCTACATTTCTTCATAGAAATTCGATAAGCTGCTCTCGTATTTCTCCTACTAAGTTGGAGCCAATCTACACCGTGTGCTCTGCATTTCTATCATTTAGTGGGATGAAAATAAGATTTTCCACAAGCTCACCCTGCTCTTCCGCTAGATCATCGTGGACATCCAACCCATCAATCGGACAAGGATCCGGCCACTCACCCCTCTACAAGATAATTGAATAGCAATGCCTCACTAGGGCTTGATCTCCTCTGACTTCTCTGATCCTATAGCTTGTTGGAAACTTCATTTTCAAGTAGTAGGTCGACACTATTACTTGAAGTGCATTCAATCCAAGTTGGCCGAGGATTGTGTTATAAGCAGATGGAGCTTTGACCACTAGAAAATCCACCTATGCCCTAGACTACCTTGGATATTGCCCTACAGCCACAACCAAAGTTATTATACCTTCAACTAGTATTGCGTCACTAGTAAAGCCCACCAACAAAGAGTTCATCGATCCAAGCCGACTATTTGGTATAGATATTTTGGAGAAAGCATCATAAAACAAGACATCGATCGAACTTTCAATATCAATAAGGACATGATGTACATCATAGTCTGCAATATTTAAAGTAATTATAGCTACATCGTTATGCAGAAATTGAACTTCCTATGCATCTACTTCAGTGAAGGCTATGGTTTCTTCAATTCTCTCTCTTTACTGATCCTTCAGATCTACTGGCCTCCTCTCATCGAAGTCCTTCAGAGATAGTGTTGATGATGCTGAGAGGTGGTCGATCTTCCTGTTGCTCCTCTCTTCTTGGTAGTTCTGGCTACGGTAGTTTCCTTGGCCTATCATCTCTTCCTTCTTGCCAACATCGTAGAAATCGACCAAGCCGACCTCATCTGATAAGCTCCTCGATCTCATCTTGAAGCTAAATGCATTCTTCAATATCATGATCATGATCACGATGGTAAGGCAGTATTTGTTAGGATTGTACTTGTTAGGGTGAGTGCGCATCCTCTCTGACCTTGGTAGTTGCTTCTTGATCTCCATCAGTACTTGAGTCTTCGGAGTATTGAGAGAGGCATAGTTGTGGAATCTTTTAGGAGGGGAATCTCTTCAAACCCTTCTGTCAAGGCTTCATTAACGATGAGCTCGAGGAGGAGTTCGGGCACCCTTGCACTCGGGGGGAGTCCGGGAGCGCAGCCGAACTTCATTTGACTTTTTCTCAACTATGGACCTACTAGATTCACCAACTTACTGCTTTTCTGCGGCTTCCTCATCCTTCAACTTGAAGGCTTCTTCAGCTCGGGCATATCCTTTAGCTCAAGCTAGTAAATCAGCAAAATTCCTAGGATACTTCTTCTCTAGAAAGAACAATAGATTATTCTTTTGAAGGCCACCCTTCAGCATGGCCATGGCAACAGACTGATCCAGATTTTGATCCTCAAGGGTAGCGACATTGAAGCGATTGACATAAGCCCCAATAGATTCTCTCTCTTTCTATTTGATATCGATGAGAAAGTTCAAACCTTACCTGAAAAGCTGACTACTGATGAAATAAGCCGCAAATTGATGGCTCATCTGATCGAAGGAAAGAATCATACTTGTCTTTAGTGTCGAGTACCAATTTCTTGCTACTTCCTTCAGAGTAGATGGGAAAGGTCAGCACAAGATGGCGTCTAGTGCGCCATGGAGCAGCATCATAGTCTGGAGGCCTTCAGGTGGTCAACTAGATTAGAGGTTTCATTGTAGTTTTCGAATTGAGGAAGCTTGACGTTCAGCAGGACCAGCTCTTACATAATTCGAGTAGAGAAGGAAGGATCGGTGCAGATATCGTCATGGTGAGCTGGGATGACATGACAGAGTTTCTCAATCCATCGATCCATTTTTTATAATTTTTTATTGAGAACATCATCTCGATCATAGATCCTGGAAGGCTTTCTTCTATAGATGAGGAAGTTTCTTCTGAAGAGGAATCATGGTCAGCACAAGGTTCTTCCTTTCTCTATTTCTCCTTTTCAAGAGTGATGGGTCTGCTAACCCAAGTATGCCTTCTTAGGATCGGTTCTTGACACCCTGATGGGAGATGTTTTTGGTGGAGCCACTGTCGGGAGTTGCTGCATGGCCTGCACCATTTTGGTGAGGCCTCGAACCTGCTGCACCAGTAGGTTGAATTGCTCCAGATCTACCATGATAGCCGATGGAGGAGGTTGAGATGCTGGTGATAGGGTAGAGATGGGCAGATCTGATGGTTGAAGCAGCGGATTGCTGGGTGGTTGTCTTCTTTGGAGGCATTTTTAAGCTAAAAAGATTGAACAAAGATGGATCTTGATGGATCTCGAAGGATTAAAAGAAGAAAAGGATCAAGATCGACTAGGCACTCCTTTTAGAATAAGGACTCAAGGCCCTTCCTATAGTACCAATTTTGTTGGTGTACAATTTGATTGATACTGGAATCGAGCTGAAGCTGAAAAAGATGAGGTCGCCATCGGAGACCTACAAGATAAGTTCTGATCGGAGTCGGGGGTGGTGGCTCCGGTAGGACCCTCCAATAGTCAAGTCAACTCTTTTAGCCAACAAAAATGGAGTACTTAAGAAAGAAAGTGGCAGAGTTTTGGAAAGCAAAAGAGAGCTCTAGAAAGAAAAATATCTGAAGGGTCTCTTTTATAGGTGGAGCCTATAACAAACTAAGAGCGACAACCGTAACCATCTGGTAGTAGGCCATCCGGAGCCACATGGAGTTTGTTATGAAGAATAGTGTCTATTGTCATGACATGCCAGTTTGTTGGGATTTAATAGTTAAAGTTTGGAGCAATAGATGTTGGTTGGTGATGAACTTTGAGTTATATCAATTTCAGAGGAGTTCGAACTCTCCTAAGGTAGTCTGTATGTGAGTTGGTTTATGCTGCGTATAAAGTCGGATTTGCATAGGCGAGGAGACCCTTTTGGGCGGCTACAGGAAGTTTGGCCAAAAGGAGTTTGGAAGCTCTCCGACTGAAGAAATCTTGAAGGAAGTCTGCTGGAGAAGTTTGAAAGTGGATCCACTAAAGAAATCCAGAAGTAGATCTGCTGGAGGAATCTACATGTAGATTTGCTGGAGGAGAAATCTGAAGAAGAATTCATCTGATGGAGGAATCCAACTGAAGGAGAAGTGTAGAAGAGTTTCCACTGATATAGAAGTCTGAAAAGAGTTCGATTGATAGAGAAGTCTGGAAGGAGTTCGACCGTACATAAGTTTGAAAGGAGTTCGACTAATGGAGAAGTCCGAAAGGAGTCCGACTGATATAGAAGTTCGAAAGGAGTTCGACCAATATAGAAGTCTGGAAGGAGTTCGACTGATGGAGAAGTCTGGAAGGAGTCCAACTGATATAGAAGTCCAAAAGGAGTTCGACTAATATAGAAGTTCGAAAGAAGTTTGGCTGACGGAGAAGTCTGGAAGGAGTCTGACTGATATAGAAGTCTAGAAGGAGTTCGACTGATGGAAAAGTCTAGAAAGAGTCCGATTGTAGAGAAGTTCGAAAGGAGGAATTCATGATTGAAGCTCTTCTATGATTATAAGTCATATTTGGTTGAGCATCAGACTAAACTTCGATGGCAGCGAGGTTTACCCCCAACAGTATCCAATGATCAGATAGGTCGAATGTGTAGAACAACATCCTTAGAACCCATGTGGATATAGTTTTCATATAATTCCCCCCTTGACCAAAATGCTCATAGGACACCTCAGAGATCAACTATCAACTCTGATCAAGCTATGCATATTGTATTTTAAAATATTAAATCTATCTTATGGATTATCCTAACCAAGATTTTGCTATATTGAAATACAAGATACATTCTTTTCCAACTCTTGGAGTGGTCAATCCCATCTTGACCACACACCGACTTCGCAAGTACTTGACTATGCGTAGAAATCTTTCATTACTGAATTAGAAATTTAGTTAGTCCAATACCAAAGCATTATGAGTTGCTTGCAAGCCACTGAGGTGATCTTAGGTCTAAGGGATACTTATACCTATATCCCATCAAAGACATTCTCGATAGTAGAATGCTCAAGAGTTGATCACGTTCAATGATGATATATCCTTATATCTCACCTACATGCTATTTCAGTATCTTTACACTTTTTGGTTAAGAGGATAACCAACCTATAAGGCACAGCGATCTATGCTCGATAGACGCTATCGTCCTAATTAATAGCCTATCATTTAATCATGAATAGTTTTAAGGACTAATCGATAAATTCTCTCTTAATCGAATCTAAATAGTCCTAAGGACTTCATTACAACAATGAAGTTCGTTAGAAGATGAAAACTTGGTGATGCAAAAATATCAAAAATATATTCTATTCATTAATAAATTAATTATAATTATAATATAGCTCAACCATGAATAAGCTGACGATTGACTTTGGGACATATTTTTCTAATAAAAGCATGGCATCGAAGCAAATTTTGAGAAGATTAGAGCCATCTAAAAAATGACCGCATCAAAAATAATAAAGAAGGTTCAACATCTGATGGGAAAAGTTGCAGCTCTAAATTGTTTTGTCTTAAGGTCGGTTGAGCGATGCATACCCTTCTTCCAGATGCTCAAGCTGCCAAAGAACTTTTACTGGACTCTTGAATGTCAATAAGTCTTTGAAGAGTTGAAGAACTATTTGAGCTCACCTTCTCTCCTTACCAAGCTTGAATCTGGTGAAGAATTATTCTTGTACCTGGCCATGTCTTTCATTGCCATTGGAGCTATCCTGCTCAAGAAAGAGGCAAAATTTTAGAAGCCGATTTACTATATAAGCCATGTTCTGAGGGATGCAAAAATATGATATACGAAATTAGAAAAGCTAACTTATGCCCTGTTGATTATGGCTAGGAAGCTATGATCTTATTTTCAGGGGCATATGGTCACACTTCTCACTAATAAGCCCATCAAAGTAGTTCTTCATCAGCTCGATACCTCTGGAAGAATAGTGAAATGGGCAATTGAGCTCATCGAGTTTGATATCAATTTTCAACCTTGGCCATCCATTAAAGCTCAAATATTGACCAACTTTATGGTTGAATGCACCATTCCGAATCTCGCTGAACTTGAACAGCAAGAAGTCTATACTCCTAGTTTGCAGTTGAATTCCCTTGAAGAAAGAACATATCTCTATGAAGACTTCTAGGCCCTATATATTGACGGTTCATCCAATGCCTCTAGAGCGGATGCGGGATTGATTCTAATCAATCTAGAATTAATTATTGTTGAATACGCATTGCTCTTTGAATTTTCTGTAATAAATAATGGAGTAGAATACGAAGCTCTAATCACGGTATTAAGAATAGCTAAAAAATTAGAAATGAACCATATGAAAGTCTATAGTTATTCTCAATTGATAGTAGGATAGGTCAATGGTACTTATGGAGCCCAAGAGGAAAGTATGATATAGTACTTGGAAAAGGTAAAGAGCTTGATGTTGGCTTTCAGTAGTTTCAACATTCAGTAGATCCCTAGAGTAGAAAATACTAGGATCGACCTTCTCTCAAAATTAGCTATCTTGGCTCCGAGTGAATTACCAAAAGAAGTCTTCTTTGAGATTCTGCAGTATCCAAGTTCAGAGGAAACCCAAACAGTAATGCAGGTCGACCATGAGCCTAGCTGGGTTGACCTCGTGATTCTATACCTCAAAAATGGAATTCTCCCCAGAGATCCTAAAAAAGGTCGAAAATTGAGAAACTAGGCCTCCCACTATATTCTATGTGAGAATAAGTTATACAAAAGGTCATACACCTTGCTACTTCTTAAATATCTTCGGCCTTCTAAAGCTAATTATACATTGAAGGAGGTACATGAAGAAATATAAGAAAATTATCTCGGAGCTAGATCTCTATCCTACTTCAATAAGAATATTATTATCCGACTATGCATTAGGATGCCATAGAGTATATGAGAAAATATGATTGATGCTAGAGGAATGCCAATATCCAAAGACAACCAACCTCTCAACTCGCACCTCTAAGTGCCCCATGGCCATTTGTGTAGTAAAAAATGGATATACTTGGGCCTTTTTCCATGGCATCTGAGCAGTGAAATTTTTTTTTTGTGGCAGTGGACTACTTTATCAAATGGGTCAAGGCCGAACCTCTAACAAAGATTACTAAAGTTAAAGTGCAGGATGATGCGTGCTAATCTATAGCTATGGCACGTGCACCAATCGATCAAGTAATAAAGTAAGTAGAGTATTGTTCCTAGAGGATTAGAAAATAAGTACTGAAATGCTCTTTCCTATGCTTTATTTAGAAGATCGATTAATGAGAATAAAAAATTAAAGAATAAAATAAAGAAATAATTAAAAATTATAAGAAAATAGAGAGAGTGTAATTATTAGGATTTTAAACTTAAGAGCAATAGGTTACTAAGGCAATTGGTTCACCAACTCAGTCAATACAATATTCAAGTTATTAGGTTAATTTTATTTCATGTGATGGTGGAGTCTCCTAGTTTATTCACTACCCTTTGATCCAGGCATAGCAAAACTATCAATATTTATTAATTATCCTTTTATCCAGATATAATTTAAATAAATATCGATGCATTAAGTTTTATAAAATCCTTTAATTAAAATATGCTGCATCCAAAATGCACTAAAATTCCTGTATGCATATGAATTTTAATTCAATTCATAATACAAGGTATATAATGAAGAAGTAATAACATAGATATACTTGGTCCGTATCATCTATATTCATCAGATCAATTAGAAGATGGCCAGTAATCTAAAAGCATTAAGATCAGATTTATATATTTCTTATAAATAAAATTTAAAATTAAAAATAAATCATACTAAATATTGCATCAAAAGAGTGGCTACACCTTAGCCTTAGTAAAAAAATAATTTTAGTTCATGATAACAAGTTCAAAAATAGTAAATAAAATAAAAAGTATGAAGAAATTAAACTATTTATTTGCTGAAATTAGTTATTCGTTGCTCTTGGTGTGGAGAACTCGATGAAGAAAAAATTCACTTTATGTACTAGCCTTCGGAAGAAGAAAAGAAGAGGAAAGAAAAATAACAAAAAAAACTCTTTCTCTTCTCTCCTTAAACACCTCTCTCTCTGTTCTCTCTATTTCTGCCTATTTTTTCTTTATTTTCAACTTTGTATTTTTGTTCTCCACCTCTTCTCTTCAGCAATAGCAGGCAGCAGGCCTTTAAATAGGCTAATCCAGGTGGTCTTAGATTGAAATCCCATTGAAATCGGATTTAAAACTCTTAAAATAACTAAAAAAAAAATATGGATCAATTTTGACCGTTGGATGTCGATCAAATGGGCCAAAAACCACTCAAAAATCATTTTAAAAAAAAAATCAATTCAAAATTCATTTGGACCATTGGATTAGCCTTGAAGATCGAATCTGAGCTATCAGATCGTGCCCAAAGAAGCCTCTGATTCTTAGTTTAAAATTGGTAACGCATCTCCACTGTTCGATCTCGACTGGGAGCTGCATTCGCCATTCATCAGCGCATAGATTTTCGTCATTCGATCAAATTTCAGCGAATAGCATCCATTGGATTAGACAAAATTCTTAGAATAACCTCTGTAAATCATGCACAAGCCCGACGTTGTGTGGATCGCTACTTTCTTCAGCTAATCGGAGCGTGCTTGTCCCCATAAAATCCCCGAAATGCCCTCACCTGGTTATTATAGCGATCCACCGTGTGTCATAAAAAATCCTGACGTTAGCATGGCGTAAGCTGGGTGTCAGCGGGTGGTCGGTCTGAGCACAATCAGGCCGAGCAGTTTGCTGAGCTGATTTGAACCGGACTGGCCAACTTTTTTTTATTTTATTTTTGAAATTCAATTTCAGGCTCGTTTGAAGTCCGTTTTGCTTGAAATTTATTTCATCTGATCTAGAAAAATAAGATCTTCATATTGATGGCCTTTTTTCCTACATAAGATTAACAAAAGTATCAATTTTTTAAAAATAAATTAATTTATTTTATAATTTAATATTTTTATTAGTGTATTTTTATCACTTATCATACCTCCCAACTTAGTCATTGCTAGTCCCTTAGCAATGCTTTATTTAATACCATGTTTCAATAAGATCATCCATCAAAAAGATAAATCTAGAGTTAAAGGTCAAAAAGTTTAGAAAATAGTCAAAAAGTTTAGAAAATACCACTAAGTATTGAGCTTCAGAAGCAAATTTTGCAGTTAGTATAATTAACAACTTTCTTGGATTACATTAAAGATCTACAGCACTTGTGTTCATGATGACTAACTTAGTATTTTAGTATTAATTTGAAGAACAAAAGTATCCTCTCTTATCACCTATTTAGGTTAATCTTCTATACATTTCCAATTTTATACTATGAATTAAAATAGCTTTCACATTGTCTTATTCTTTTTTATTTATTTTTTTAATATGTGCTGAGCATCCTGATCTTCCTTCCATCATTTTACATGAATTTTCATACTTGACCTAGGTGTAAAGACCCAGTTACTAGGCTTTGGGCAATCCACATATACTCTATCTTTTGTACTTTATTTTTAGGCAGGTAGCTCTTTTCTTAAATTCAAGTTTCTTTGATTAAAATATATATTAATTATCAATTTTTAGTGATAATTGAATCATTAATTGGCCTTATAATCAATACCTACTTTGTCTTGTTAATGTGCATGTGCAATTAGAAATGCTAATGGTCTTTTGATGACCTAAGTAGGCTGCTAAAAGTCTGACCAACTAATCTACTTCTTTAACTCGTTATATTCATTAGCAGATACTTCTATCTTTTATCACTTATCCAATCTATCTTGCTCAAGATTTTCTTCTTGACACATGATTTAAAAAGTTTTTTTTTTTTTACCCCCCAACTTATTCTATATTGTCTCAAAGGAGAAAGAAAAAGTAAAGGTGCAATAAAGAATAGGAAGGAATACACCTGATTTGGTTCAATCTGGTTCTCTGAAGCTTTGAAATTTGGCTTGAGCTCTCATTAATTTTTCTCTACAAAATTAAAAATACACACCAAAGCAGTAAAAGAGCAATAATAAATTACTAAAAAATAAAAGAAAAGAAAAATGATCAAAACTAAAAAGAAAAGAAACAACCTATCTAGTAAGTTCTAATTTATAGTCTTCAGCTTGACTTTCTTAAGACTCTAGGTTGGATCTTGTAATTGAAATGCTTCCTTCTTTTTCTCAAAACTTCCATCAATGTAATTTTTTAGCCTATGACCGTTTACCTTGAAGGTACCTTTTGATTCGTCAAAGATCTCTACTGCTCCATATGAAAATACCTTAGTAATTGTATAAAGACCTGTCCATCTTGATTTTAACTTTTTTATAAACAAATGTAGCCGTAAACTATACAAGAGAACTTATTGTCCCTCATGGAATTCTCTTTTTACAATATGGTTATCATGCCATTTCTTAGTATGTTCTTTGTAGATCCTAGCATTCTCATAGGCATAGTGGCAAAATTCGTCCATCTCATTAATTTGCATCAACCTGTTCTTTCCTGCATCTTGTATATCAAAGTTAAGAGTTTTTATGGCCCAATATGCTTTATGTTCTAGCTCAATAGAGAGGTGGCATGCTTTTCCAAAGAGTAACCTATATGGGGACATACCAATAGATATTTTATATGTAGTCCTATATGCCCACAATGCATCATCTAATTTTAATGATCAGTTTTTCCTAGATACACTTATAGTCTTTTCTAAAATTCTCTTTAATTCCCTATTAGACACCTCTACTTGACCATTGGTTTGTAGATGATATAGGGTAGCTATTTTATGAGTGACACCATATTTGCTTAACGGATTTTTAAATTGTTTATTACAAAAGTGTTTACCTCCATCACTAATGTTGCTCTAGGAGTGCCAAAACGTGTAAAAATATGCTTTTTCAAAAATTTGATAACTACCTTAGCATCATTAGTTGGAAAAGGTGCTGCTTCTACCCATTTTGAAACATAATCTACAACCATAAGTATATATTGATTTGAAAAAGGACTAGGAAAAGGTCCCATGAAATCAATACCCCAAACATCAAAAATTTCACACACAAGAATATTGTTTAAAGGCATTTCATGTCTCCTAGAGAGATTTTTAGTTCTTTGACAGTGGTCACATGAAGAGACATAAGTATGAGCATTTTTAAATAGAGAGGGTCAATAAAAATCTAATTGAAGAATCTTATAAGCTATACTAGTTGGTCTGAAATATCCTCCTACCTTTCGATCATGACAATGATGCAGAATTTTCTCCATTTCTTCCTTCGAAATGCATCTTCTAATGACCTGGTCTACACAACACTTATACAAGAAGGGTTCATCCCAAAAATAATATTTAACAATAGATAAGAACCTCTTCTTTTGTTGAAAAGAAAGACCAAGTGGAAGAACCTTACCAACCAAGTAGTTAATAAATTAGCATACCATGAAAACATTCTACCTGATATAGCATAGAGGCGCTCATCTGAAAATTCCTCCTTGATAGGGCAAATATCTAATTCCTTCTCTGTGATGTTTTTCAATCTGAAAAGGTGGTCAGCAACTGAATTCTCCTTGCCCTTCTTGTCCTTAATCTCCAAATCATAATCTTGTAGCAAAAGAATCAATTTGATCAATCTGGATTTTGCATCTTTCTTGGTAAGGAGATACTTTAGAGTTGCATGGTCGGTGTATATAATAACCTTAGATAAAATAAGATAAGAATGAAATTTATCTAATGCAAATACTACTGCAAGGAGCTCCTTTTTGTGGTTGCATATTTTTGTTGGGCTTCAGTCAAAGTGCAGTTAGTATAGTATATAGTTTGAAAAATCTTATCATTTCTTTGATCGAATACTGCTCCTATGGCTGTGTCACTAGCATCACATATCAACTCAAAAGGTAGGGACCAATCTAGTGCTACCATAGTAGGTGTCGTGACCAGCTTCTCCTTGAGGGTGTTGAATGCTTGCAAACACTCATCAGAAAAATGAAAAGAGACATCTTTACATAATAATTTAGATAGAGATTTAGAAATTAGAGAGAAGTCCTTTATAAATTGAGGTAAAATCCAGCATCCCCCAAAAAGCTCCTAATAGCCTTAACTGAGGTCGATATGTGTAACTTTTCGATCACCTCAAGCTTAGCTCTATCCACTTCAATACCTTTACATGAAATCTTGTGGCCTAACACTATGCCTTCTTGTACCATTAGATGGTACTTCCCTTAATTTAAAATAAGGTTAGTATCCTCATATCTTTGTAAAATAAGAGATAAGTTATGCAAGTATTTATCAAATGTGGATCCAAAGATAGAAAAATCATCCATAAATATTTCAGAAAAATTTTCAATCATATCATAAAAAATAACCATCATGCATCGTTGAAAAGTAGCTGGTGCATTACATAAACCAAACGACATTCTTTTAAAAGCAAATGTACCATAAGGATATGTAAAAGTAGTTTTCTCTTGATCCTCAGGTGCTATGGCAATTTGATTATAACCAAAATATCCATCTAGAAAGTAGTAAAAATTATGTCCAGCTAACCTCTCTAGCATCTGATCAATGAATGGAAGAGGATAATGATCTTTTCTAGTTGCATCATTTAATTTTCTATAATCCATACATACTCTCCATCCAGTAACAGTCCTATTAGAAATTAGTTCATTATTATCATTTTGAACTATAGTAATCCCATCTTTCTTAGAAACTACTTGAACAGGACTCACCCATGAACTATCGAAGATAGGATAAATAATACCTGCATCCAGTAGCCTGATTACCTCCTTTTTGACCACTTCTTGCATCTTAGGGTTGAGTCTTCTTTGGGATTGGATCATAGGCTCATAGTTGTCCTTCATGAGAATTTTGTGCATATAAATTGAGGAACTAATTCCTTTGATGTCTGCTATGGTCCATCCAAATGCCTTTTTGTGTTTCTTTAGCACTCTTAATAAGTTTTCTTCCATTAAATCTATCAAAGAAGAAGAAATAATAATAGGTAAGTATGAGGTGTTAGATATATATGCCCTAGAAGCCAGAATTGGCTGACACTTGTAATACACTTCTAGGGGCAAAATTGTAATTTTGACTAAAATCAATAAATGGGTTATTTTCTATCACATATGTGTATTTAGTGTCTGTGACACATCCTTTGAGTTAATGGTAATGATAATTCATATTTTCAAGAGTTGAAAATTTAAGACATGAATAATAATTATTAACTCATAAATTGCTCCTGACCATAGGATCATCACGAGGATGGTGATTGATCCGGAAGGTTGGTGTACAATCGCTTCTTTTTAGTAGATGAGTCTTGAGTCTACGGTGTGGAGACACCAGAGCGAGAGTACAGGTACTCGTTAGAGAACGAGGGCACTGAGCGTGACCACCTCGAGTAGTCATTAGGGAAGTCTACCTTCTCGTCAATGACTGACTCGATGCTGCAGTAGTGTGTCTGGTTCTTTGACCTGAGGATGCATCGGCAGTTCACCTTGAGGGTGTTATAGTTTGACTACACCATTACTCGGTCTCCTAGCCATATGGAACCCTGAGGTGTATGTTGGCTATAGCATGTTCATTGTAGGAACTGGATTGCATCAAGATGGAATCTATCTACCTCGGTGGTAGAGGAGCAGCCCTATGATGATCATGAGAATCAAGTCCAGAAATCCATGGCCATGGTAGAGTGAAATAATAGAAAGAGTTTCTATTTAGATTTTCACATTGGACTCGAATCGAATGATTACATCATATGACAGAGACTAGGGTTTGACGAGTTCACCTTAACCCTAATCTGATCGGGGCTCAAGATAGAAGAACTTAATCACACAGGTAGCTGCACCAAGAGGTTCGCATTCAGCTCTGATGGGTTGCCACCATATACTGCTAGGTGTCACTGGTGGATTTTGGGAGCAATTAGAATGATTTAGATGATCGATCATTCTAGCTGTTCGAATCAGAAGAGTTCTGATCCATCGAAAGGAGTTTCGATGATGTCGATGATAGAGATCATGACATATCCCATTACCATACAGAACTGAACCTAACTGGGTCACACAAACAAGGGTTTGAATCTGGTGATCATCAATTGAACTGATCCTAGTTCAATTGATCTGAATGAGATTCAATTAGGTTCAAGGAAATCGTGCTAGCACTCGATTGAACCTAACGTTCTTCTTTTACTATCATAAATAAGTTGTCCTGACTGAGCCAAAGGAGTTTGTGCTCAATCAGAGGCCTTCATATGGTCTGACTGGAGGTTGTCCAAGTCAGAAAAGGTTGTCTTATTTTGTAAGACATTACCTGCCATTTTTGGTCACCTGCCATTTCTTGTTCTTTGACTTTGGTCAAAAGTCTACCTTTGACTGGTCAAATGTTGACCATTGACACTTTGACTTTTGACCACATGTCATGCACCTATTGGAGAGCTGGTGGGGGCCTGTCCCCCTGCCAGAACCTGGCAAGGAAGAGGGCGCACGCCACCCTTAGGCGTGTGCCCAAGTTGGAGGCGCTAGGAGTCCTTGTTGGACAAGGACTCCATCTCCTTTTTGGATTCCAATTAGAGTTCTCCTAAGAACCAACTTTGACTGGTCTTAGGCACCCTCTAAGGAGGAATCCAGGGGACTCTATTCCCACCAATCAGATTTAGATCTGATTTCACAAAGGGTTGTGATTGGTTGGGAAGAAGAGGAGTTGGATCACAGTTAGTCTATAAATAAGACCCTGCGCCCAACTCAAAGAGGCTAAGAGTTTCCATACGCCCCAAAGGCCTTTTCTCCTCTCCTCCTCCATGCCAAACCATCTTCTCCCTCTCCTCTCCACGTCCAAAATAGTTTTGGAGCTTGGTTGGTGCGATCCAGATCAAAGAAAGGCGATCAAAAGCTAGAAGGCTGCACTGCTGCAAAGGACGACTGCTGATCTTCAAAAGGAGTTTTGAAGATCCTCCAGATCAGATCCAGATTTAATTTTTGGAGACGTGATAGAGAAGAAGAGGATCTCCAGATCCAGCCCGAGTGGATACCGGTAGAGGTCAGGCGCTTGCGTGGCTAGATCCAGAACCTTCCACTGCAAACAGGATCATCAACAGGATAATAGGATTACCCAAATCAGGTAAATTAAATTTAATTTAATTTATCCTTATTTTATTTTATTTATTAAAATAATAAGAATCAGATCTGAAACATCTCAGATCTGATACAGATCAAAGAGAAAAATTTTTGAAATATATCTCTTGATCTGATCAGATCTGAACGAACCTGGACCGGGAAATCAAGATTTTCCTTCATGAGGAACCTTCCAAGAAAATATATTTTAAATGAGAAGAAAGAGGTTTAAGTTCAAGAGTAGGTGGCTCTTTAATTGATGTCTTTGGAAAAGGAGTGGATGATCTTTCTAATTCTTCAAATCGTAGTCTGTATGTGCATAGAATATATGGTCTAGCCTTTAACAATTTTATGCATTCTATTTGCCTTTCATCTTTAGCTGAACCCTCTTGTGATTGGACAATGCAAGCTTTAATAGGATCCTCAAACCTATTTTTTAGAAAATACTCATGTACTAAATTATCAATATCATCTATACGAAAACAAGTTTGATTATCATTGGAATGTTTAATAGCTTTAAAAACATTAAAAGTAACTTATTCATCTTGGACTCTAAGAATTAATTTTTCTTGTTGAACATCTATTAAAGCTCCTCCAGTAGCTAAAAAGGGTCTCCCTAAAATAAGGGGTACATCATAATCTTCTTTCATATCAAGAACAATAAAATCAATAGGAAAAATAAATTTGTTTACCTTTACCAAGACATCCTCCACTATACCTCTTGGATATTTGATGGATCTGTCAGCTAATTGAAGAGTAATAGTGGTAGGCTTTGGTTCTCCTAGACCCAGCTTCCTGAAAATAGAAAAAGGCATGAGATTAATACTTGCTCCTAAATCACATAAAACTTTATCAAAACTACAATCACCAATAATGCAAGGGATAGTAAAACTTCTTGAATCTTTTAGCTTCTGTGGTAATTTATTTTGAAGTATTGCTGAGCATTCTTCATTCAAATTTATTCTCTCATGCTCCTTCAGCTTTTTCTTATTTGTTAGAATTTCTTTGAGAAACTTGGCATACTTGGGCATTTGAGTGATAGCATCTATAAAAAGAATATTAATATATAAATTCTTTAAAATTTTGAAAAAGTTAGAAAATTTCTTATCTGGATGCTGTATTTGCCTCTCTGAAAATGGTAGTGGTGGCACATAGGGCTTCACATTTAGATTGGCAAACTATATACCTAGAGACCATTCATCTACTGGTTGTTTTGGTGACTGATGAATTTTAGTTGATAGTTCCTTATTTGTAGTTGGCTCTTCAGTCTCTTTCTTCTGATGTAGCTTTTCTAACTTTTTACCACTTCTTAGGATGATAGCATTGACTTGCTCCCTTGGATTGGTCTCCATGTTGCTAGGCAAGGATCCCTGAGGTCTCTCGAAGATTATCTTAACCATTTGGCCTATTTGCATCTCCAAGTTTTGAATTGATGCTGTTTGGTCCTGCCTAAGCTTGGCTTTCAAATTTTTTATAGTTTCTTCTTGGTTTTGCATGAATTTGACCATTAGCTCCTCCATGTTGGACTTCTTTTCGGGTACTTAGAACCCTAGGGGTGGCTGTTGTGCTGCATTTTGATCGCTCGATGAGAAATTTGGATGCTGCCTTCATCTTTGATTGTATGTGTTGGAGTAGGGATTATTTTATTGTGGTCTGAAAAAATTACCAACATAATTAGCTGTATCAGTTGCTTTAGCAAAAGGATTACCTATCTAGCAGTTGCTTGTATCGTGTCCTCCTCCACATAGGTCACAAGTGATGCTCTGAACATGCATAGCTATTCCCTTCAAGTTGTTGACTTCAACTCTAAGGGCTGCAATTTCAGCTAGTAAGGTTGGCATGCAATCTACTCTCTGCATAACTGCTGGTCTTTTTGGCATCATGCATTATATTTGCCAGTGACAGCTATTTGATGCCATCTAATCAATCAGATCAAAGGCTTCTTCCTCCATTTTTTGGTTAATGGTTCTTCCTGCTACTGCATCAATCATAGAACGATTAGTAGGAGATAAATCGTTATAGAAAGTTTGTACCTGAAGCCATACAGATAGTTGATGATGTAGACATCTTCTTAGCAGTTTCTTGAAATGCTCCCAAGCCTTATATAGTGTCTCTATGTCTATCTGCATAAAAGAAGTGATATCGTTGCACATCTTAGTAGTCTTGGAAGGTGGAAAGTATCTGACTAAGAATTTTTGGACTAGGACATCCCAAGTTGTGATAGAACTTGTAGGAAGAGAATGAAGCCAATTTTTAGCTTTGTCCCATAAAGAGGAAGGAAATAACCTTAGTCTAATAGCATCATCCGACACCCCATTAATTTTAAAAGTATCATAAAGTTCAAAAAAATTAAAAATATGGGCATTCGGATCATCATGCATGTGTCCACTGAATTGGATAGTTGATTGAATCATCTGGATCATCGTCAATTTTTTTTCAAAGTTGTTTGCTTGCACAGACAGTCTTCTGATGCTCGAAGCTACATCAGCTATAGATGGTGTGATGTAATCATTTAATGGATGATGTACTGCTCGAATAGCTTCATGCTGTCCCTCGATCACCATATCCAATCCCAGATTGATGTCGTTAGGATCTTCAGCTACCATGTTTCTTTCTTGTGGTAGTCTTCTGATGGCTCTTTCAATTTCTAGATCTAAAGGTAGTAAGTTACTATGTCCAATTCATGTCATAGACTGAACAAATTTAAAAATAAAGTAAGAACAAAAATTAAAAATAAAATTCTAAAGTAAAGCTTGGATCAAAATTTTAATATTATTTTAGACACAATCCTTGGCAACGGCACCAAAAACTTGATGCGTGCTAATCATAGCTATGGCAAGTACACCAGTCGATCAAGTAATAAAGTAAGTGAGTAGAGTATCATCCCAGAAGGATTGAAAAATAAGTACTGAAAAGCTCTTTCCTATACTTTATTTAGAAGACCGATTTATGAGAATAAAAAATTAAAGAATAAAATAAAGAAATAATTAAAACTTGCAAAGAAATAGAGAGTGTAATTATTAGGATTTTAAACTTAAAAGCAATAGGTTACTAAGGCAATCGATTTATCAACTCAGTCAATACAATATTCAGCTTATTAGGTTAATTTTGTTTCATGTGATGGTGGAGTCTCCTAGTTTATTCACTATCCTTTGATCCAGGCATAGCAAAACTATCAATATCTATTAATTATCCTTTTATCCAGGTGTAATTTAAATAAATATCGATGCATTAAGTTTTGTAAAATTCTTTAATTAAAATACACTGTGTCTAAAGTTTACTAAAATTCATGCATGCATATGAATTCTAATTTGATTCATAATACATGGTATATAATCAAGAAGCAATAACATAGATGTACTTGGTCCGTATCATCTATGTTCATCAGAGCAATTAGAAAATGGCCAATAATCTAAAAGCATTAAGATCTGATTTATACACTCCTCATGAATAAAATTTAAAATTAAAAATAAATCATACTAAATATTACGTCAAAAAAGTGGCTACACCTTAGCTTTAGTAAAAGAAAATTTAGTTCATGATAACAAGTTCAAAAATAGCAAATAAAATAAAAAGCATGAAGAAATTAGACTATTTATTTGCTAAAATTGGTTGTCCGTTGCTCTTGGTGTGGAAAACTCGATGAAGAAAAAAGTCACTTTGTGTACTGGCCTTCGAAAGAAGAAAAGAAGAGGAAAGAAAAATAACAAAAAAAACTCTTTCTCTTCTCTTCCTAAACACCTCTCTCTCTGTTCTCTCTATTTATCCCTATTTTCTCTTTATTTTCAACCCTATATTTTTGTTCTCCACCTCTTCTCTTCGGTAACAGCAGGCAGCAGGCCTTTAAATAGGCTAATCCAGGTGGTCTGAGGTTGAAATCCTATTGAAATCAGATTTAAAAATGGATCAATTCTGATCGTTGGATGTCGATCAAACGAGCCAAAAACCACTCAAAAATTATTTTAAAAGCTAAATCAAGTTGTAATTCATTTGGACCATTAGATCAGCCATGAAGATCGAATCTGGGCCATCAGATCACACCCAAAGAAGCCTCTGATTCTTAGTTTAAAATCGGTAATGCATCTCCACCATTGGATCTCGATCGAGAGCTGCATCCGTTGTTCGTCAGTGCACGAATTTCCACCATTCGATCAAATCCCAGTGAATAGCATCAATCGGATCAGGTAAAATTTCCAGAATACCCTCTATAGACCATGTGTGAGCCCGACATTGCATGGACCACCACTTTCTTCAGCTAATCGGAGCATGCTTATCTTCATAAAATCCTCGAAATACCCTCGCCTGGTTACTATAGCGATCCACCATGCACTGCAAAAAATCTTGATGTCAGCATGGTGTAAGCTGGGCGTCAGTGGGTGGTCGGTCTAAGTGCAGTCGAGCTGGGCATTTTGCTGAGCCAATTTTTCTGAGCTGGTTTGAACCAGATCGATCGGCTTTTTTTTTTTTGAAATTCAATTTTGGGCTCATTTGAAGTCCATTTTGCTTGAAATTTATTTCATCTGATCCAGAAAAATAAGATCTTGATATTGATAGCTTTTTTCTACATAAAATTAATAAAAATATTAATTTTTTAAAAATAAATTAATTTATTTTATAATTTAACATTATTATTAGTATATTTTTATCACTTATCACAAAACTTTATATGAAAGTTGATTGTCTATAGGTTCGGCCTACCTCGGACTATCATTACTGATAATAGATGCTAATTTGTAGTAATAAAGTTCACCAAATTTTGTGAAGATCAAATATCTTCCATCACTTTATATCAGTAGCTCACCCATAGGCAAATAGCGAGGCCAAGGTAACTAATAGGATCTTGTTACAAGGAATAAAAGAAAGGCTTGAAAGGGCAAAAGAAATATGGATGGATGAACTTTATCATGTGCTTTGGGCCTATAGAACCATCCAAAGGTTGCCAACTGGAGAAATTTTATTTGTTTTGGCTTTTGGGACTAAGGCAGTTATCCCAATTGAATTGAAACTACCTTCAACATGGGTTGAAGCCTTTGATGAATAGAATAATTTATAAGATCTTAGGGAAAATCTTGATCTATTAAAAAAAGTGAGAAAAGACCTAAATTTGGATGGTAGCTTATAAATAGAAGGTGGCCTGCTACTACAATTCTCGGGTTAGAAGCAAAATTTTTAAAGTAGGAGAACTAGTACTATGACGGGTAGATATCTCATAATCGTAAAACCAAGAAAAGCTCACCCTAAATTGGAAAAGTCTATATGAGGTCGTAGAAATTGTTCAACCAGGAGCTTATTATCTAAAGGAGCTCGGAGGGGCTATATTCCACGACCTTGGAATTTGAAAAACTTATGAATGTACCATCAATAACCTCCATTTTCAATATTTTTTTTACTTTAACATCATTGTCTTTATTGGAAAACTGTGCAATGATAGAAAATTGTTCAACCGAACTTCATTCTTAAACGAAGTAAAAGGCCTCCAATTCTTAAACAAGAGGTTAATCTCATCTTAATGAGGGTTAAAGCCTCTGGTTCTCAAAATAGGAGGTTAACCTCGTCTTAACGAGGGTGAAGGCCTTCAATTTTTAAATAGGAGGTTAACCTCATCTTTTGAGGGATTGAAGGCTTTCAATTCTTAAACAGGAGGTAATGGAGAGAGGTCCTTGCAATGGCTCTTTTGTATCCGATAATCTTGTTAGGAATAGAAGGAGTATCTTATTCTAACAAGGATAATAGCTAACCATATCAAAAATAAGACTTCGTCCTGATGCGGATGAAGATCCTTACAAGGCATTAAAGACCTTCGATTCTTAAATAGGAGGTAATGGAAAGAGGCCTTTACAATGGTCCTTTTGTACCTCGACAATCTTATTAGAAATAGGAGGAGAATCTCATCCTAATAAGGATAGTAGACAACAACGTCAGACCTCATCCTAATGTGGATGAGGACCCTCATAGAGAATCGAAGGTCTCCAATTCTTAAATGGGAGGTTAACCACAAGTTTGAAAATTTTCAGAGATAAATTTGCTCCTAATCAAGTCTAAGGACCTTTGTTCATAAACAAGGGGGATAGATGTACAAGATATTGGGTGGAGGCTATTATTTTAAGATGGCATTTATATCAGGCATAACAAGAAAATGAAGAAGGCAACAAGCATCAAACTAAGATATAGCTCAAGGGAACAACTTAAAGAAACATTATTCATTGAAATTAAAGATTTATTACATAGGTCCTCAAGATCGATTATAAAAAGAGAGAGAGAGAGAGAGAGAGAGAGAGAGAGAGAGAGAGAAAAGCTGGAGTCCTACTCGAAGTCAGACTTCAGACTGGCAGCTCCAGTTAATATAAGGGCATATTTCAAGTTATTAACTTTTTCTTCAAGATCTCTCCTCACCACTAAACTGTCATCAAGTAATTTATTGGCTCTTCGGAGATCATCTTCCATGTCTCTTAACCTCTTTCTTAAAACTGTAGACTTAGTTTCGACATCCCTCACTATGCTCTCATTGTAAGTTGTTTGGATCTTGACCTGTAGGAGTTTGACCTTACTCTTTTTATAAATTACCGAAAGGTCTTCTATGGTTCTTTTCAAAGATGTAATTTCTTCTGGATCTTCTTTCGGGCCAGCTTGAGCTTTGTCTGCCAATTATTTTCGAAGCCGAGACACTTCAGCATTAGCTATCTCAAGTTTTTTTTTTAAGCTCATTAATCTATCCACACCAACCAATTTGATAGGTGTCATATGCTATCTCGGCATCATGCAGTTGTTGCTTGAGGTCAGAAAATTTTTTCGACCAGTCCCATCCATATTCTGCCTTACTTTGGGCCCATACCGAACTCTTCTCCAACTGGCCAGAAGCAAGAGAGAGCAAATCTTTGCAATCAAAGTCTAAGCTTTATCATTGGTAAGTTTTGTTACTCGTTCTAATTCTTCAGTAAGATGGTACTTCTTGATGGTGTATTCCTTAAAAAATTGCTAAACAATTGATGGAGATGATTGATTTCAATAGCAATTTTAGCGTAGCTCTTTTTTAATTTTTTAAGTTCATCTTCTATCTTTCCTAGCTTCCTTTTGAGGTGACGAACTTCTCTTTTTAAGTTTTTGATGTGGCCCTTCAAGAGAAAACTTTGAGATGGAGGTTTAGCTTCAATAAGAGACTGCACTTAATATATAAAAATGCCATGACAAAAAAGAATAATGAAGGAAAAGATTTGCTTTCATTAATTGAAATGTTTGAATACATGAGAGATAAAAAGAAAAAAGAAAAGGGGTACAATAGTTAGAGGTCTCAAACCTCTACAGGAGTAGTGGAGGAGCTCGGCATAGCTTTGACTGGTGCAGATCCTTTAGCAGCTGTGGGGGCAGACGCGATAGGATTAGCAGTAGCAGTTGGAAGTGTAACTTTGCTTGAAGGAAGTTTTGCCTCATCCTCAGAAGGTTCCCTTGTTAAGAAGTCGAGATTCAATTCTGGGAACTTCTTTGTAACCCTTGATTGGCATAGATCTTATTCTTTGATGAAGGCCTCCTGAGCGAAGGCCACCTTGATATCCCTCAGCTCTTCTGAAGACTTCAAGGACGAAGTGGCCTCTTCTACCACCCACCTTTTCTCTTCAATAGAGTTCATCTCGACCTCCTTCCTCTTTCTTTCTTCCAAGGTCAGCATTGGCCTTAAGTTAGCAGATGTCTGCTCCTCCTTTCTGAGTGCCTCTTATAAACGCCCAACCTCAGTTGAGAGATGACTCACCTCAGCCTTGTATCCTTGGGCCTCCTCTATGGTTTTTGAGGCCTCAGCTTTCTTAGCATCGATCATCTCAATATTAGTGATCAATTGATGGCCGACCTACAAGCAACAAAATCAGTTATACTATTAAAGACCTACTGATATTCTGTTATGGCTATCACTTTCATTCTTTTATAGGCTTCGCCTATAAAAGGGATCCTCCAAATATATTTTTCTCTCTAAGCTCTCATCTTCACTTACTTACTCCTGAGTACTCTATTTTTATTGGCCAGAGAACTAACTTGATTATTGGAGGGTCTTATCGGAGCCATCCACCTCCAGTCTGGACTTTATCTTGCAGGTCTTGCCAGCAGCCTCATCTTTTCCAGCTCCAACAAATTTTGGTGATAGCACCATTTTCCGCACCAATAGTTTAGGCCAAAAATTGTCTGACCCAAATCTAATTGAAGTTTAATATTTCATACTATTGCTTCACAAATAAATGGGCTAATAAAAAATTGGGCTCTCTTCTATAACATGAGTAAATAATATATGATACATCATTCTCAGTTAAACCTATTCTGATTTATCCTTTACTTCATTATCATTTTGTCCAAATAACATAATACAAAAATAAATAGGTCCAAGCCTAAATTTAGGCTCCGTTTTTGGCCTTGTTTGGGCTTAGGCTCTATTTGGACTAATGACATACTCAAGCTTGGCCCAAAAAAATAAATGGGTTCTACATTTAAGCCCAAATCTTGTCTAAACTCTTTTGGGCCCAGCCCATAACTCGACTCGATGGGCCTTGGGATGGCCTAAGCTTTCATCCCTATAAGCCAGCCATGTTGGATGAGTTTTTGTCTTGGTGGGAGATGTTAACAATCCTTCCTTTATTTTGGGATATTCCTCAATATTTGGTATGTATTGGCTGGATATAATTGTATGATGGCAATTTAGGATATATTGGTTAGGCATTGTTGTATGATAGGTTGATATTTACTTTATATAAAGCCCTTGATATATATTTAATGGAAAAACTCCAAGCATAATGGATTAAGAGTTTTAGTCCTCAACATGGTATCAGAGTCCTTCTATTCCTAGCCCCTTTATTCCTACGCCCACCACTCATCTCCATCACCTATCACCAAAACCTAAAATCCCCACCACAACCCTAATCCCTTCATCCAAAATCCATAGTATCCCTCCCCTCCCCTGCGTCATCCACCTACGCGACCCCTCCACCTCCGTCGCTGCCCAATTTGGCACCATTACCATCTTTGCTCCTTTAAATGACTCCATTTGCTCCTGTGCCACCTACACCCCCACTACCCTCCTCCACGAGCACCTCATCCCCAACCTCTTCTCCAAGATCCACCTCTCCAACCTCACCTTCAGCACCAAACTTAAGACTGCCAGCCCCGGTCGCTACCTCACCATCACCTCCACAACCTCTCATCCAGGATCCAACTACTCCTCCCCCATCGCCTTCAAGATCTTCATCAATGACATCGAGGTCACCTGGCCGGACCTCTTTAACGATGGCTGAATTGTGATCCATGGCCTCTAGGGCTTCGTCAGTTCTCTCTCCCCGCTTTCTTGCCACCAGGACAACATCCCCTACCCTAAGTCCTACTTTCCATCGGAGATCACTGGCCATCGATCCAGATCGACCTTGGCTTCTAGAAGATCACCATGGCAGTCCCCGCCCCAATCTCCATGCCATCCAGATCTTGATCGCCCTAACATCCATGATCTCCATCATCGACTCGGCCCTCCCCCTCCTTCGCTCTGGCAGTCTCCACCCCATCCCTAGGACTAGTGCTATCATCCTCCATTTTCCCATCCCCCTCTGCCATTGACGACCTCTTGATGGCAATTTGGGCTGATTTGAGCTCCTATCTCCTATATCTTATTTGGGCTACATTGAGCATCATAATGATTGAGGTGGCTCAACCAATTATGGTCAAGTTTGATGGGACCAATTATAGCTAATGGTCCATTATGATGAAGATTTTTCTAAAAGGATGGGCTTTGGAAATACATTACTGGTGATATTCCATGTCCAATCAAACCTAGTGATTCTTTTGCTTAATGGAAAGTCCATAACAACAAGATCATGACATAAATTTCAAATACTGTCAGTATATCTATCAGCCTGCAATTCAGCAAGTTCGACATAGCAAAAGAGGTTTGGAACTTTCTCGTCAAGCGATACAATTAGACAAACTTTACCCTCAATACAAGCTCAAACTGGATATCTTGAATCTCAAGCAACAACCAAAGCAATCAGTGGCTGATTTTTACTCTCACATATCTCTTATTTGGAATCAACTTGCCTTGATAGAGCCCAATTGGACCCATGATGCTAGACTCTATTATCAGTTTCATGAAGAGTTTCACTTTGTCTAGTTTCTAATGGCTCTTCATAATGAGTTTTAGTTTGTTTGAGCCTCTATTTTGTACAGATCTCCTCTTTCATCTATTGACACTACCCTTTCTAGGTTGATTACTGAAGAAACTCAGAAGAAGATTATCTCCTCCAACTATGATGATTCTCTCATTTTGACTGCATTAGTCAAACTAAAGGGTCTATCTCAAATCCAGTGCCACTCATGCAAGAAGTTTGGTCATATTGCCCGTAATTATCCCAATCAGGCATTGATAAGCATCATAAATTCACCAATAAAAATATTAATTTATTAATTAATTTATATTAATTTTTAAGAATTATTAATCAATTTATATATAATTTTTGAAAAATTCATATTTTTATTAATTAAAAAATTAATTAAAAAATGATAAAAATTAAAAAATAAAATTTTATGATTAATGGAAAGAGCTCATTTTTTTAATCATAGTGAAATAAATTTCAAGTAAAATAGAGCTAAAATAAAAAAGATATAAATTTTTAAAGATATAAAATAAATAAAAATTAAATAAAAAAAGAAAATGGCTCAGCCGACTCGATAAGCCGAGCCACCAAGCCAAGCCAAGCCATCAAAGCTGACTCAGCCATTTAAGCCATCAACCGGTCCACGATCCAGGCGTGGATCGCCAGCTCAGTAGAAACCGACGAATCAGAGATTGCCACATGGCGAACCTAGACCCTTAAAGGGTCCACAGAAATTTATCACGGCTCACAGGGTATTTTTGTCTTTTCACTTAGAGACAAGAGCATTGATTGACTATGGTGTGTGGTGCGGTCGGTCCACACGGTCCATGAGAACAGTAAATGCGTGATCGTGCGGTGGTGGTTGTTTGCGGTCAAGATCGGACGGTCAGCATTTTTTCCGATTGTCGATTTCACTCGAATCGCCATCAGACTGTAGCGCTTGATTCCAGCTTCGATCCGATGGTCCAAAAAACTCTCAATGATTATTAGGACTCCCGAAGCATGATTTGCGGCCAAATTTCATCTATCAACAAGCGATCGGACGGTCAGAATTTAATCCGACCCGATCTGGACTGATATGCATCCGATTTTGATGATTTTTGGACCATTGGATTTCTATTGAATGGCCAGATTTTATCAGGCTTATCAGAGTCATATCAGAGCTATTTTGATTCAAATTTTATTTAAATTTCTTTATATTTTGATGATTACAAAGGCTATTAGTCCCACATTGCCTATAGAAAAAAATATCCAGCCCTCCTAGCTCTATAGAAAGGACCCAGGCCTTTAGAAATCAACATCTTCGATCAAGGTGAAACTTTGGTACAGCGCGAAGCTAGGCTATGGGTTAAAGGCTGCTTCGAAGCAATGGATGCCGAGAAGAAGAGCCGGGCTTCTACACCATCTTTCTACCTATGCCGATCCAAGATTAGAGATCAGGCTATTTTATTCTTTTTAAATTCCATGTATTTAAATTCTAAAATTTTAATTAATAAAAAATTTATTTTTTGCACTTTAATTTCTTATTTTTTATTTTTATTGTAATTTAATTTCTGTACTTTAAATTATTGCTTTGCAAGTAGATGCTAAGATCTAACTAGTAGATCTTAATACCAAGTTTAAATTCCTGCACCTTTTAATTTTTACTTTTTATTTTCCGACTTCATTTTTGATCCCAAAACTCTTCTCTTTTTTTTTCAAAAAATCAAACATTTCAAATCTAAAAACACTACCTTCCTTTGGATTCGACGCGACTCACTGCTATCTACACATTTTCAATGATTTTAAGAAGTCAGATTAAACTGATAAACACGGTGTCTTAATGACAACATCGCGTTCCTATCAAGTTTTTGACGCCGTTGTCGGGGAATGTTTTTGATTTTTGATTTTGATTTCTTTGATTTATTAAAAATAATTTTGACAAATGCACCAAGTTTTTGGCGCCATTATCGGGTAATGTTTTTGATTTTTGATTTTAATTTCTTTAATTTATTAAAAATAATTTCGACAAATGCATCAAGTTTTTGGCGCCATTACCGGAGAAGGCACAGATATTAAATTTTTGATCTCTTTGATTTTTTATAAATAAATTATAAATAAAATTTTTAATTTTTTAATAAATATTGCTTGCTAATTTTTTTTATTATTTTATAGAAAAAAATTAAAAAACAAAAAAAATTAGATGTTTTACTTCGTGAGATCAATCCTAACCCTAGTTCTCTTTTTATTTTATTTTATTTATTTATTTATTTTATTTTTAAATTAATTTTAAAAAATATTTATTTAAATATAATTAAAAATTTTATGACAAGATTAGAAATCTTACTGCTTAGAGCATGCATCATATTAGTTTTATTTTTATCATTATTTTTATTTTTATCTTTTTTTGGTGATTGCTGGAGGCAAGGTAAGCCTTTTAGAATTCAATTAGTTGCATGCATCTAGTTTAAATTGCATAGAACCCTTTAATTAAATTTTTTTTATGCATATTCATATTAAATCAAATTAAGGGCACAATCCAATTAAACAAGATAAGATAGGGATTTGATCATCCTTCCTTAGCCCACAAACAACCAACCAGCATCCTGCATTGACCTAAGCCTTTAATATTAAAATTAATTAGACATCAATCCTAGGAACTCGAGCTCAATAGGACAAGGAATCCTAAGAGTTGAATCGGATTAGGATAAGTCAATTTGACTGGTGTCTAGGAAAGTGGTTCAGGGATGACTGAGCCCGAAGGAAGGTGGTTTCTAATTGATTCTGTTCGCTTACCTGGCCTAAGCACAATTGGTGTCTAAGGCAAGCAATAGGGGGACTCCCACCGACCTTACACTTACCTGGATCAGTTGATTGGCTAATCCTACACTTGGAGGGCTTGAAGGTGACCTTGACAGTTAGGAGCTGTCTAGATCTAGGATAACTTTTAGTCAGGACTGATTGACCAACTTGATTGCTAACCAACATTAAATCTAATTAAACCTAATTCTTCTCTTTCTTCTTAATTCTAGGACTCCTTAGGACCTTTTCTTTAGAACTCTTCTTTCTTCTTACTCCTCTAAAAATAAAATAAAATAAAATAAAATAAAAATTAAATTAAACTAACTAAAAAATATTAAAAATAATAATTAAATTAAATTAAATTAAATTAAAATTAATAAATAAAATAATTAAAAAAATAATTTTTAATATAATAAAATAATAATAATAAAAAAAAAAAAAAAAAATAAAAAAAAAAAAATATAAAATTTTTTTTGAACCATACATTAGGGTTACACTAATACATGCATGGTAGGAAATCACTTTTTCTGATTTAGTTGAACTTAATTGAATGGTTGATTCACATTAAATATATAATCAAATGGCTAATATGAATCTAATAGTCCAAAAATTAGATAAAGTTGACCTTCTTGCTCAGAAAATAGATCAACTCCTAACCCTAGGTCAACAATCTCCTGCACAATTCACATCATCTTCTAATTATCAAGAGACTTATTCAATCTGTGCTAGCCCAACCCATCATGTGAGTGAATGTCCTATGACTGCACAGTTTCTACATTTTATCCAAGAACAAGTTCAAGCTGCTCAAGGATACTCCAAATTGATTAATGATCTATTTTTAAATTCATATAATTCAGATTGGAGTAACTTTAATTTTTCTTGGACATCCCAACAGACTCAGGCTCAGACCCAAATTTCACTTGAGCAAAATTATCAAAATAGATCCCAATATCAAAATTATACCTATAATAATGGTCAGCCTAGTCAGTTTATCCAGCCATCATATTATAATCAGCCCTCATACCCACCTCCTCAATAGACCAATCTAGCTGATGATAGATTTAACCAACTTCAATAATTGATTCTAACTCAACAGCAATCTATCATCAAGCTAGAAGCTCAAAAAGGATAATTAGTTGAGTCTAACACGAGGAGAGAACTAGATCAACTACCGAACCTACCAATTTCAAACAACCCACCTAATGTCCACCAATCACCTGGATCAAGTTATCAATTTAATGTCTCACCTAAGAATCTCCAATTTGAGAATACCAAAGTAATTCCTGAACTTAAAAGCTATAGGATTCTTATGGACCCATACCAAGATCAGGTGAGAGAGGCTAGTACTGATGCTAGCCAAAATGAAAAATTAGAGAAACTGGTTAGTACTGAGACTAACCACATAGAAGAACCCGAGCCAAGAATTAGTACTGATGCTAGTTCCAATTTAAATGAGATAGAAATAAGGGAAAAGAGAATAGATGATTTACCCGAGACTTATAAACCTAATGTCCTATTCCCTTCAACCCAAGAAGCTGGTTCTTCTTACAAAAATCAAGAGGCATGTAATGAAATATCAATGGAGTTATTAAGCAAGATCACATTAATTTACCTCCAGAATTAAAATCAGCCTTTAGTCACCATTCCAGCACCCATTGAATCAAACTTAACTCCTAATACAAAAACTCCATTCATGAGCATTTTAGAAAAAAATAAATAGGAGAAATTCTTAATAAATATGGGTCTGAGAATGGAAATCATAAATTATATCCCTAAAATTAACAATGAATATATCAATAATGGGATTATAAATCAACTTTCTGAGATTGGCAATCCAAAACCATTGGAATTTGTCAATCCAATATTCGACACAGGATAGTGAGCTATGCATTGTGTCTGGCTGAAGACGGTAAACTTAGCGCTTGTTGGGAAGGCAACCCAATATTTAGTTTTTATCTAATTTATCTTTTTAGTTTATTTTCTTTTTAGGATAATTTGAATAAGTTGGAGGGAGAGCTCAAATTTTCAAAGGCATGTGCTGGACCAAAAATATACTTGAGTTAGGTGTATTCTTCCATGTTCTTTATTACATCCTTTATTTTTTTTTTCTTCTCCATTGAGGACAATGTCGATTAAGTTGGGGGAGAAGAAAAATAAAAAAAAAATTTTAAAATTTTAAGTCCTCAAAAAAGTTAGTATTTAGTATTTAGATACCTGATTATGCTTAAGAATCGAATTAAACTAAGCATTTTTAAAAAAAAATTGATGCACAGATTAGAGAATCTGTGAGATATTGAGGAATCAAGTATTAAGAAAATTCAATAAAGAGTTAAGTCTAGAACATAAAAAGTTTTTTTTCTTGGAGCATTTCTAATTATTTCTACTAGCATCAAAGAAAAGTCTACTTTTTATAGGCTTGTGTAGGGTAACTATACGTTTCTTCATATAAAAAATTTATTTTAATAAAATAGTTTCCAAGTACTTCTCACTGAGTAATCGGGCCTCTTTGCCTAAGCAAGCATTGAGTTTCGCATCAAAAGGTGGGAAGGGCAAAGAAGCTCGTTGTAAAGCTAGTCTTAACTCGTAGCCTATTTGATTCGAGCTAGTAAGCCCGAGGGGTATTCTATACCTAGTGCCCTAAAGCCAACTGGTTTGGGAGTCATTGGCCCAAGACTCGCTACATGGATCAAATAGAAAGCTTAAGGAGTTAAGACACTCAATAGTGGTACAATGTTAAAAAAATAAAAATAAAAAAATATTGGTTTCCCATCGAGTAACCGGGTCCCGTTGCCTAAGTAAGCAATGATATTCGCATCAAAAAGTGGGCAATGTGAAAATAAAAATTAATAAATGAAGGACGAAAGTAGCAATACACTTGCCTATATGAAAGTTTAGACAAATCAGAGATAAAGGTAGGATAATTTAGAAAAAGTTCTAAAAAATTTAATGTTCTTTACTTAATTTTTCTATTGATAAGTATTAATACCCCAATGATATATCTCATTTAAGCTCTACTGAATATCAATGGCCATTTTGAAAATTGCTTAGGTAAAATTCGAAACTCTAAAGTTAAAAGGTATTTAAAACTAAATTCTTTCTTTACTCGAGGACGAGCAAAGCTTAAGTTGGGGGGTGTGATAAGCATCATAAATTCATCAATAAAAGTATTAATTTATTAATTAATTTATATTAATTTTTAAAAATTATTAATCAATTTATATATAATTTTTTGAAAAATTCATATTTTTATTAATTAAAAAATTAATTAAAAAATAATAAAAATTAAAAAATAAAATTTTATTATCAATAGAAAGAGCTCATTTTTTTGATCACAATAAAATAAATTTCAAGTAAAATAGAGCTAAAATGAAAAAGATATGAATTTTTAAAGATATAAAATAAATAAAAATTAAATAAAAAAAGAAAATGGCTCAACCGACTCCGTAAGCCAAGCCACCAAGTCAAGCCAAGTCATCAAAGCTGACTCAGCCATTTAAGCCATCAGTCGATCCATGATCCAGGCATGGACCGCCAGCTCAGCAGAAACCGACGAATCAGAGATTGCCACGTGGCAGACCTAGACCCTTAAAGGGTCCACAGAAATTTATCATGGCTCATAGGATATTTTGGTCTTTTCATCTAGCGACAAGAGCGTTGATTGACTGTGGTGTGTGGTGCGGTCGGTCCACGTGGTCCATGGGAACAGTAAATGCGCGATCATGCAGTGGTGGTTGTTTGCGGTCAAGATCGGACGGTCAGCATTTTTTTTGATTGTCGATTTCACTTGAATCACCATCGGATGGTAGCGCTTGATTTTAGCTTGGATCCGATGGTCCAAAATACTCTCAGCAATGATCAGGACTCTCGAAGCACGATTTGCAGCCAGATTTCATCTATCAATGCGTGATCGAACGGTCAGAATTTAATCCGACCCGATCTAGGCTGATATGCATCCAATTTTGATGATTTTTGGATCGTTGGATTTTTATTGAATGGCCAAATTTCATCAAACTTACCAGAGTCATATCAGAGCTATTTTGATTTAAATTTTATTCAAATTTTTTTATATTTTGATGATTACAAAGGCTATTAGTCCCACATTGCCTATAAAAAAAAATATCCAGCCCTCCTAGCTCTATAAAAAGGATCCCAGGCCTTCAGAAATCAACATCTCCAATCAAGGTAAAGCTTTGGTATAGGGCAAAGCTAGGCTATGGGTTAAAGGTTGCTCCGAAGCAACGAGTGCCGAGAAGAAGAGCCGAGCTTCTACACCATCTTTTTGCCTATGCCGATCTAAGATAAGAGATTAGGCTATTTTATTCTTTTTAAATTCTATGTATTTAAATTCTAAAATTTTAATTAATAAAAATTTTATTTTTACACTTTAATTTCTCTTTTTATTTTTATTACAATTTAATTTCTGCACTTTAAATTATTGCTTTGCAAGTAGATGCTAAGATCTAACTAGTAGACCTTAGTACCAAATTTAAATTTCTGCTCCTTTTAATTTTCACTTTTTATTTTCCGACTTCATTTTTGATCCCAAAACTCTTCTCTTTTTCTTTTCAAAAAAATCAAAGATTTCAAATCTAAAAACACTACCTTCCCTGTGGATTCGATCCGACTCACCACTATCTATGCATTTTCAATGATTTTAAGAAGTCAGATTAAACTGATAAACACGGTGTCTTAACAACAACATCGCGTTCCTATGAGGCATCTGATTATTGACCTCTACTTGATTCTTATTTTCAAGATGTGTCTTCCACATGGTATACCTACCATAAGTAAATTGGACATGTTGTTTGGAATTATCTCTATCCAAACTCCAACAACATGCGAGCAAAGACTTGAGGTCCTAGAGATCGATCATCCTCTGCTACTACTATTGTTGACCTTAAGATTGATATTAATGAAAGACAAACTATTTGAGTATATTTGGTACTAATAAATTAGTTGAAGTGTTTAAAACAAAATTTAGAAAGTTAGAAACCTATCTTGATGAAGCTTCATATTTTTTATTGAAAGAATCAAGAAAGAAAAGCAGAAGAGGTCAAGCCAAATATTTTTCAAAATTTACTGGATCTTGAGCTGACTTAAGGGAGGCTTGTGTTGACTCTGGCATGATTTCAGCACTTGGCACAGACCATGAGTCGACTCAAGAATAGTATGAGTTGACTCAATGACTCAAACAGGCATCAGGACTCAATAATAGAAGCAGCATTTGGGATCCTGTTATTGGAATCGACTCAAGTAGGAGTCAATTCAAGAAAAGCATAAGCCGACTCAAGTCTCAAGAGGGCACTGATTCAAGGATAGAAAACTAAATTTTTCATCATACAGCTGGAGCCGACTCAAGAAATCCATGAGCCAACTCATGAGGACCTTAAGTCGACTTAAGGATTTGGAAAGTCGACTCATGAGCTTCGACAATACTAACAGCTAGTTTTCTACACTACTTTAAATGGCTAGTTTTTCACACCAATGACTATTTCAGTCCTTTGAATAGCCAAAACTCTTTTTCTAGCCATTTTTAAGCTTATTAAAGGCTAGATAATCAATTAAAAAGGAAGAAAAGTGGATTGAAAATAGAAAATTATTAGATTGAGTGAGATTTATTGAATACCATTGGAAAAAAAGAAAAGAGAGAAATTAGTATATAGAATTGAGAGCTTTCAAAGAGGAATCATCTCCAACTTCATCCACATCCTTTCAAGTATCATTCAAGAGAAGTTGAAGCATCTTTTATACAATTCATCGGCAATTTCTTCGGACTTATAAGAGTTTATCTTTTTATTTTTTTATTTATGCTAAAATTGTACATCTTTTAATTTTGTTTTCTTTATAAGTTTCTTTGAAAGAAAAAAACTTGGGGATTAGGCCCATCCAAATCTAGAATTGGACTTGTTAGATTATGGTTCATTGGTCCAAAAAATCAATTGGGTTGTTAGTGAACCCAAAAAGCTAATGATATAAGGTTTTGATTGCTACTTATATGAAAACTAACTGGATTTATTTATGAGTCAGAAAAAATAAATACACTATAATCAAGAAAGGATTATAGTAAAAATCTCAAGAAAAATTTGGAGAGTGGATGTAAGTGTGGGTTGTACTGAACCACCATAAATTATGGTGTCTTTGTGTTGTGCTTCTTCTTCTGTCTCTTTGCATATTTTGCATACTTTTAATTCTTGCTTTACTTTCATACTTTGATTTTGTTATCTTAATTTTGCTGCTTCACCATTGCTTACATTCTACAATCACTAAAGATAACATAAGTTAAAGCATATATTATTTAAAAAATAAATTTGGATAAAATTTTAAAACAACCTAATTCATCTTTCCTTTTGGGTTGCTACCTTTAGGCAATAAGTGGTATCAGAATAGGTGCTTTGTTATTAATTGTTGACCTAACGATCAAGAGCTAAAGATCTTGGCAACCCAAAATGGAATCTTTTTTAATGATAGTTATTCTCTAGATAGACTCACATTGTTTGATGGCTCAAATTATTTTTATTGAAAAGCTAGAATAAAAATTCTCATTCAAGCACATGACTATAACCTATAGAAGATTATTGTCAATGGCCCTCATACATAAAATGCATCATTTGTTAATAAAGAATCAATGCATCTAAATGCTAAGACTATGAACATGCTTTATTGCTCCTTGTTCTTTAATGTATTTAATGCATTTTTTTCATGTATGTCAATAAAATATATATAGGAGAAATTGGAAAAAACTTATGAGGAGAAAATCAAATAGAAAAGTCAAGCTTTCAAGAAGAAAAAGAAGCCCATCACAACCTATGCCTCATGGCTCATGAGAATGAAAAGAAGAAAAAGAAGAAGAAACAAAGAAGAAAGAAAGCAATAATTAAGGAGGAGCAAATCAAAGAAATGCAAAATAAGAAAGAGGAAGAAAGTGTTATAAATTCTTGCCTCATGACCAATGATGATGAAGCAAACATTAATAACTCTTTTGACTTTATTTTTAAAGAATTATACAAAGTCTTCAATGATCTAATGGATGAACATAAAATGGTAAGGCCAAAAAATAAAGAACTTAAAAAATCTAACTTATCTTTAGCTAAAAAGAAAAATAAAATTTTAAGTAAAAAAGGATCTATTAAAAAATATAAAAAAATATGGCCAAATAAAAAAAAATTCTTAGAACAAATTGAAACTCTAATTAAGAAAAAGAAGAATATAGTTAAATCTAAAAAATTCTTATTTACAAAAAATATTGAGCTGAAAAAAATAAAAATTTAAAATTCTTTCTAAAAGAAAATAAAAATCTTCTAAAAGAAAAAAAAAAGTTTTTGAGTGAAAATAAAAAATTAAGAAGGAAGATTGAGATTTTAAAATCCATAGTTGAAAAATTTATCCTTAGCTTTCAAAATCTTCAATCTATAGTAAATAATAATAATAAAGCTATTTTCAATAAAATAGAAACTAGTTTTAATTCTTCAAGAAAATAATAACATACTAAAAATTTGCTAACTAGAGTCTCAATTAAAAATGATTCAATAGTATATTTCAAATATAATAAAGTAGGCAATAAAATTTAAAAATATAATTTTAAATGAATTGGCCATACTTTGGTTAAGAAAATTTGGATTCCAAAAGAAACCTTGAGCACTAACTCCTATGGACCCAAGAAAGCTTGGGTACCAAAAATTATAAAGTAATTTTGCATATATACCAAGAATCCAATGAAATAAAAGAAGAAAAATTCTTTTGATAGTTGTTTTAGAAATAAAAATAGATGGATGATGATGCTTGATATAATTTAAACTTTTCTTACATCATACTATCAATACTTGTTTGATTGATTCTATTTGATTTATCTATATAGTTTTATATTGTATTTACTTGCTTAAAATATTTTTAGTATGATTGATTCTGATATTCGTAAAGCGATAAATGTTTTGATTTTAAAAGATCAATATGCTCTCCTTTATGTATCTTATTTTGAATTTATTGAAATGAAGTTATCTTAAATTTCAACATGATGTCTTAACTTCTCCATATCAATTTTATAATTGATACACTTAAATTGAAAGATTTTTAATTAGCTATAAATATTTTTGATTGCCAAAACTTGCAAGTAAAACTAATTTTTGGCATTCCCCCATAAGATGCTTACATATTAATTTTTTTTTAAAATTCTGCATAAAATAAGTACTTGAAGATAAGATATTCAATCATAAAAATCAAGTACTTTATTTGTTGAATTGTATTGCATCATAGGTTGATCCCCAAGGATTCAAAATTTTTCTAGTTAAAACTAAATACATAGAGCTTATATCTAGATTTTCTTTACTTATTACCCTAAAATTTGATTGATTATCTTCTCTAATTGACCAAATTTTTTGTTCTCAAATTTGATTTGAACATTATCTTTGATCCCCAGTTTGATTGCATATCTATTTTATCTCAATTTGATTAAATTTTCTTGATTTCAAACTTCTTTGAACTATTTCTATTTCAAGGAGTCAACTCAAAATTTATTGGCGTTGACTCATGGACTGAAAAGCAATCTAAAATAGTTCTGCAAAGGAGTCAACCCCAGTTTTATCGAAATCGACTCCTCCACTAGAGTCAACATGTTTCAAAAATGAGTCGACCCCTTTTCGGGAAGGATGTTATAACCCAAGCGGTCCCTTTTTTCTATTCCTTATATCCTTTATATTTTGAATCAAAGCTTCCCCCAAACATTCCATTGCCTAAATCATACTCTCTCCACTCAAATGCTGCCCTATTTCTAGTGATCTGGTATCTATGGCACCCCGAAAGTCTATGGCTCAACGAGCTCATGCTCATGCATGGAATCTTCATGATAGGAGAACACCTTCACCATCGGTAGATTCAGGACGTTGCTACCCCACTGCATGGCATTGATGATGATATTTCAATAGCATGGGGTTGACTTCAATGGTGAGACCTCTCGAGCACTGCTACATACAGACACCTATAATGAGCGCTTACTTCAACATATGAGATTCAAGAGGCATAGGGCTCGTTGGATTAAGAGACATGCTCAAAGAGATGATGAGGATATAGATTTTGATGAGGCTCTAGCATAGTTCCATTGACTGATACTTAAACTAAGAAGCCAGTCATTCAAACTACAGAGGCATAGGTACACCATCCAGAAGGTTCAAACAGATCATATTTTAAATTAGATGAGGATGTATTAGTTGAGAGGAACTCCTTCCGAGTCATCAGCAAGGTCAGAGCAGAGTTTCATCGATTAGCATGAGAAACCTTCACCTTGATGAAATAGAAGTTTTAGAAACTTGCTTCCATAGGGATAGATTATTGGGGCCAGTCATCTAGAGCCACCAGATCACCCCTTCCCAGCCTGATCCATCATCTTAGAACCTCTAGATCATTTTGTTAGGATACTAGGACATTCATTGTAGAATCATAGTTCCTCTAACAATCTATTTTTTAACTATTTTGTATATATATATATCATCTGATATAAACACTTTTGAAATTAATTAAATGTGCACAATTTGGAAGAATAGGGGGAGTATTAAGATAAGTGAATCTTTTGGCACTAACTATAAAAAATAGGAGGAGATAACATTATTAGAACCTAAAGAAGAAATTACCTTGGAACTTAATGAAAATAAAAATTATTGATTTATTTTTATACTTCTATTCTCTTGATTTGTTCATGAAAAATCACTTGCACTTGATTTCATCATTCACACTTTACATGGTTTGATCATATCATCTTTTTTTTTTGATAATTAATTAGTATCAAGCTCTATTTAAAAAATATTTTATATAAACAAACTTGAAAAATACCTTTCATAATAGTATTAAACTAAATTTCAAAATTAGTTTTTCTTCAATCTTTAAGTGGTATCAAGTTTTTAAGAAAATTATTGTTTGATTTGAATTTTAGTTCATTTGATATCATAAAATATATCAAAATTCTATTTCTACCTTGAATTCAATCGTATTATCTTTTGGCAAAAAAAAAAATTTTATCTCAAATCTGGTTTTGTATAGCTTATATGATGCCATTTGAGACAAAATCAAGAATTTTGTACCTTTTTTTGACTTAATTAAATGATATTTCTTAAGAAAAGGAATACCTAAATTTAAACAAAATATCTCTCTATGATTTATTTTATATGATTTGTTACTATCAATTCAAATTAATTTATCAAGATAAATTGATTTGAATTTAAATTGATTCATCTTTTTTAATAAAAAATTTCAACAATTGATATCAAATTGATCATTATTGTCTTGTATTTTATTACTTTACCTTTGACAAAAAAAAAAATATATCCTCGCACATAATCTGGTTTGCATGAATATATTTTTAACATTATATCTTGAATAAATTATAAGATTGGTACTTTTATGCTTCAAATTGATTGATAATACTTAAGAAAAAGAAGAGATGTTTTTCAAAAAAAAATTTAAACAAATCTCTTATGATATGTCCAAATTCTTAGTTTTGAAAGAAACTATCTATCTCGATTTTTTAAAGCTTAAAGTTGTTTCTTAACTAAATTTGAGAAGCATTTTTTTTTGAATCTATGGTTTTAAGAAAAAGGAAATATACTATTAAAATTGTATTTTCTAAATAAGGAAGAAATATTTTTTGAACTCAATCTTATTCTAATTTTGGTTGAGTTGTGCATTAAACTTGAAAAGAAATTACTTATATTACTTCATTTAAGAATTTATATATTTCTTAACTTATCAATTCATACTTTGATTGATTTGATTCTGTTATCATTTTTAATGATTAATTAATATTTTAAAAATACTTTGCATTAATTGATCATTTTGATGTTGTCATGATTATAGACATTCTATTATAAATATTCTATTTTAAAATCAATGAAAGCAAAATCTTTATAAAAAATTACTATCATGATTATGATTGATTATTTGATTGATGGTTGATTATTTAAAATTTAATATGCTTACTTTAAATATATGCAATACATGAAGAAAATACTAAAAAAAAAATTTGATCTTAAAAGACTATTTAATTGAAAATGCCTTTATTTGCAAAAGTAATGAAGAGAATTCATTTATGATGAATTAATTACTAAATTAGTATTAAATAAAGATAATTGTGTAATCAATTAAAGGGTCATAACTTGAAAGAAAAAGGAGGATAAAAGTTAAAAGTTAAAATATATTCAGCAATAATTATGAAAAAGAGAGAGAAAATATCTTGTGTTGAACTTTCAGTATATACTATTAAAAATAGAGGAAGAGATATTAATTTGATTTCATTGAAAATATTAATAAATTTTTGATCTAAAATTTTTAATTAATTATCTTATTTTGAGCTTTATTGATTTTAAACTTTTCATCAATTGCCTTATAGTTTTCTCAACTTGTGCCACATGTATTTATTCCATTTGATTTGCATGCTTTTGATTGCTAAATCATTTTTGATAACTATTTAGAGTAAAAATAAGTTTAAAATATATTCTAGAGTAAAAATGAGTTTAAAACATATTCTTACTCTAAACAAAATAATTTTGATATATTCTTCTAATTTTGAAGCTCATTTATAAATATAATATTGAGCTTTTCATGTGCCAATCTTTTAAATTGATTTGCATGATCATTTTTGGTAAATGGTTGGAGTTAAATTAAATTTGAAGCACATTCTTACTCTAAGAAATAAATTTCTAAACTTACTTTTGAAACTTATTTAAAAAATTGAATTTGATAATAAATCTTTGATGTGCATTGTAAAATTCTTATGAATTATTTGTATTGAAGCAATTTTTACTTAAAGCAATCAATTTAGAAATATGACTATTATTTGCTTTGATAATATTTATTTTACTTTACTTGATATATTTTTGATATATTTCTTTTTTAAACTTAATTGACTAATTTTTTAAAAAAAAATTGAATATTAAAATATATATTATGCTTGATTTTATGATCAAATCTGTTGAAAAGCTCTATTCCTCTTAAAGCTTAAAAAGACATATTTAAAAATTTGATTAAAAAGCCATACTTATTCAACAAAAGAGAGAGTTTTTTTTTATATTTGAATTCAAGCTAATTTTTTAAAAAGAAAGAAATCTCATAAGACAAGCTTTTAAAGGAAGATAATTCATTTAATTTAATTTGATTTTTTGAATTTTATATACCTCTCATTTTATTATATTCTCATATCTGGTTGATTTTGATAATTTTTTCTTGATTTTTTTGATGCTATCAAAAAGAAAAAGGAGTATGTTGAGTATATGCTTAATAAATTAATTCTTAGGATGTTCATTAATTTGATTCTTGAAAACTTAATGCTCATTGATTTGAATTTAGATATTTTTTTAAATGAGTATATAAGATATGTGCAATGAACTAAAAAACTAATTAGGAACATTCATGAACTATGCATTCATGTGTTAATTTTATTACTTCATGATTCAATAGGTAAATTAATTAAAATATATTATATATTTTATTGTGCATATACTCAAAATTTTGTCATCATCAGAAAGAAAGAAATTATTAACCCTACGATTGATTTTGATGAAAGATGAAATATTTGAGTATATTTGATACTAATAAATTGGTTGAAGTGTTTAAACTAAAATTTAGAAAGTCAAGAACCTATCTTGATGAAGCTTCATGTTTTTTATTGAAAGAACTAAGAGTAAAAAGCAAAAAAAGTCAAGCCAATTATTTTTTAGAATTTACTAGGTCTTGAGCTGACTCAAGGGGGGCTTGAGTCGACTCTGGCGTAGTTTCAGCACTTGGCATGGACCATGAGTTGACTCAAGAATGGTATGAGTCGACTCAAGGATTCAAATAGGCACGAGGACTTAATAAAAAAAGTAGTATTTTGGATCCTATCATTGAAGTTGACTCAAGCATAGTGTGAGCTAACTTAAGAAAAGAATGAGCCGACTCAAGTCTTAGGAGGGCACTGGTTCAAGGATAGAAAGCTGAATTTTCTATTCTACAACTGGAGCCTACTTAAGAAATTCGTGAGCCAACTCATGAGGATCTTAAGTTGACTTAAGGATTTGGAGAGTCGATTTATAAGTTTTTGACAGTACTAACGGCTAGTTTTCTATACTATTTCAAATGACTAGTTTATCACTCTAATAGCTATTTCAGCCCTTCCAATGGCTAAAAATTTTTTCTAACCACTTTCAAGCTTATTAAAGGCTAGAGAATCAATTAAAAAGAAAGAAAAGTAGATTGAAAAGAGAAAATCATCAGATTGAGTGAGATTTATTGAATACTACTGGAAAGGAAGAAAGAAGAGAAATTAGTGCATAGAATTGAGAGCTTTCAAAAAGAAATCATCTCTAACTTCATCCACATCCTCTCAAGCATCATTCAATAGAAGTTGAAGCATCCTTTGTGCAATTCATTAGCAACTTCTTCGGGCTTATTATAAGAGTTTATTTTTTATTTTTTATTTATACTGAAATTCTATATCTTATAATTTTATTTTCTTTATAAGTTTTTTTGGGAGAAAGAAACTTGGGGATTAGGCCTATCCAAGCCCAAAATTAGAATTATTAGATTTTGGTTGGTTGATCTGAAAAATCAACTGGATTGTTCGTGAACCTGAAAAACTAATGGTGTAAAGTTTTGGTTGGTGCTCCTGTGAAAACTAACTAGATGTGTTTATAAGTCCAAGAAAATAAATACACTGTAATCAAGAAAGGATTACAGTAAAAATTCTAAAGAAAGCTTGGGGGGTGGATATAGGTGTGGATTGCACCAAACTATTATAAGTTATGGTGTGTTTGTGTTGTGCTTCTTCTTCTATCCCTTTATATACTTTGCATAATTTTAATTCTTGCTTTACTTTTATACTTTGGTTTTATTATCTTAATTTCACTGTTATACCATTGCTTACATTCCACGATAACTAAAAATAGTATAAATTAAAGCACATATTATTTAAAAAGTAAATTTGAATAAAATTTTAAAATAATCCAATTCACTCCTCTTGGGTTGCTACCTCTGGGCAACAGCTATTGTTATGCCAGAGTCTACAGCACAAGCAACCACATCTCTTACTGTCAATGATATCTAGATAATGATTCATCAGGCTCTCTTTACTGGTAATACTGTAATCTCATCTTCTTCTAACAACTCCATTCCACTAGATAAGTCATTGGCTTGGTGGTTCTTTGATTCCAGTGTCTCTAACCATATGATCTTTAACTCCAATATTTTTCAACATGTTTCTGCTCTTCATTCTTCATCCCATATTCAAACTACAAATGGATCATTCATTACCACCCACCATAATAGAACCGTTCATTCTCATAACTTATCCCTTTTTAATGTTCTTCTTGCTTCCTAACTTTTTATGAATCTTATTTCTATTGGTCAATTATATGAAAAAGGACTCACAATAAATTTTTTTTCTTTCTAGCTATGTTGTGCAAGATTGCTTGATGGGAAAGATAGTTGGGATAGGCCGTAAGATTGATCATTTGTTTCTTATGAATAAGCTTTATATTTCTCACGCTTTTGGTATTCACTCAGTCGCTACTATTTCTCCTCCTAACTCATTTTTTATGTCTTAGCACAACTGTTTAGCTCTTTTTCAAAATTATCTTGATCAATTAATAAAGGATTGTTAGGTTTTGACTCTATAATAAAAGAACTATGCTGTGTTAATTGCAAATTATCTAAATAATCTGCTTCACCTTTTTTTTAAGTCAATCTACTACTACTGCCCCATTTGATCTTATTCATTCTGATGTCATGGGTCTTGCCCCTTTGTCTTCTATAGGTGGCTCTAGATATTTTATTATTTTTGTAGATGATTTCACTCGCTACACATGGCTTTATCTTATGCATGCTCATTTTGATATTTTAAAAGTTTATAGTGAATTTGCCATAATGATTAAAATATAATTTTTAAAAATATAATTTTTTTTGTTTTGACTCTAAAGACGAATATCTTTCCAAAGCCTTCAATGAGTACCTTAAATCTTAGGATACCATTTTATAGTTATCTTGTATTGAAACTCCAAAACACAATGGTGTGTTTGAAAGAAAATATCGTCATATTGTTGAAACTACCCGTACCTTGCTTCTTTCCTCTTCTGTCCTAAAAGCTTTTTGGGGCAAAGCCATGAACACTGTTGTATATATGATTAGTCGCCTTCCTTCTAGTGTCCTTCATGATCTCTTACCTTTTAAACGATTTTATAACTCTCCTCCTTCCTATGACCATCTTCGTATGTTTGGATGTACTTATTTTTTCTTCTTCTCAAGCGTGAGTATGACAAATTATCCAAAAAAAATACAATCTATATTTTTTTAGGCTATGGGATCCAACAAAATGGATATCGGTGTTGTGATCCTGAAACTCAAAGATTATGCATTTCTAGACATGTCACCTTCTAGGAAAAAAATTTGTTTCTCTCCTTATCTCATAAAAAATCTTTATTTTCATGTAGAGAACCTTTGCTTGATCCATTTTCCTATCATGCACCACTGCTTGAGAAACATAGACAACCTGGCCAGTCTACTATCTCACCAATTGATAATTCTCCTATGAGTAATCTAACAGCACCCGAGAAGCGGTATCCTACTCACCCTCATATTACACTAGCTCATTTAAAAGACTATCATTGTTACTTATCCACTATTTTGTCACTACATGAACTCAAGACCTATCAAGAGGCATCATCTAATCTTTCCTAGCAGAATGCTATGATAGAAGAACTTGAGGCTCAACAGCAAATTGGTATGTAGGACCTAATTGATCTACCTCCAAGATAATCAACTTAGGCTATAAATGGGTCTACAAAATAAAAATCAAGGCTGATGGTTCTATTGAGTGTTATAAGGCTCATCTTATTGCTAAAGACTTCATGCAGGAGTATGACATTGACTATGCAAAAACTTTTGCTCTTATTGCTTGTATGACCTCTATTTGTACTTTACTTGCAGTAGCCACTACTAAACGATGGTTTCTATATCAACTTGATGTCAAGAATGCATTTCTTTATAGAGATCTATCCGAAGAAGTATATATGATGCCACCTCCTGAATTACCTTATCTGCCTATTCAAGTTTGTAAACTCCATCGTGTACTTTACGGTCTTAAACAGGCATCTCGAGCTTGGTTTGAAAAATTTCAAACCACTCTTCTTTGTTATGGATTTCTCCAGAGCCTTCGTGATTCTATCTTATTCTATCGACACTCCTCTCATGGAATTATTCTACTTCTTTTTGTTCATGATATGGTTGTCACTGGTAGTGACTCTAAAGGCATTCATGATACCAAGCAATACCTACACAAGTGCTTTGAGATGAAAGATCTTGGCTTATTACAATTCTTTCTTGGCATTGAAGTCAACTATCAGTCCGATGGTCTATTTCTTTTTCAAGCTAAGTATGGATTTAACTTGCTTATTCATGCAGGCTTAACAGACAATAAAACTACCGACACCCCTCTTGAGCTAAATTTGAAGCTTTGATCTACTGATGGCAAAATTCTTGCTGATCCCTTCCAATATTATCAGCTCGTTGGCAGTCTTAACTATCTCACCATCACTCAATCAGATATTTTACATGTAGTTCATGTTATCAGTTAGTTCATATCTAAGCCTCATTCTATTCACTATGCTTCTGTACTTTGGATCATGCGGTATATTAAGGGCATGCTCCGTCATGGGCTTCTCTTTTCTTCTTTTGATTTTACTCTTCTTGCTTATTCTGATGCTAACTAGGCTGGAAATATCACTAATCATCACTCTATCATTGGCTATTGCATCTTTTTAGGATATTCTCTGATTGCCTGGAAAAGCAAAAAGCAATCACTTATATCCCGTTTTAATACAAAAGCTGAATATCATACTCTTGCTCATACTACTACTGAGATCATTCGGCTTTGTTGGCTCGTTAATGATATGGGCATACAATTATCCTCTCTAGTGCTCATTTATTGTAATAGCAATAGCGCTATTCAAATTACATGCAATATCATTTTTCATAAGCACACCAAACATATTGAAATTGACTATCACTTTACTCACCACCACTATTAGTAAAAGACTATTAATCTACCTCATGTTTCTTCAATTGATCAAATTGCTTTACTTACAAAGTTCTATTCTAGGAAGCGCTTCTAATATCTTCTCTCCAAACTTCATCTGCAAGAAATATCTTTAGTTTGAGGGGTGTGTTAACAGTCCTTTTTCTATTTTGGGATATTCCTCCATATTTAGAATATATTGGCCGAACATAATTGTATGATGGCTATTTAGGATATATTGGTTGAGCATTGCTATATGATAGGTTGGTATTTACCTTACACAATCCCTTGATATATATTTAATAGGAAAACCCCAGGCATAATGGATTAAGAGTTTTAATCCTCAACAGGAAACTCATCTATTGAAATTCATATACAAAGGAGCAACAACAATAATAGTGCGGATTGATGTTACTGACACCAAAGGCGAAAAAGATTCTTCCATGATTTCAAAGCCCAAAGCTTCCCTTCCTTTATAACATACAAGCGACATAGCATCAACCTTCTCGATCAACAAAGATATTCTCCAAGAATTTTGAAAATCTATTAAGAATTACAAAAGAAAAATTACAGGGTCAAGTATGCTACGTATAGGGGGTATATCAATGAGCCACGAAGATGAATGGCCGAAAAGTAGGATGTTGGTTGATTTTAAGGTGAAGTTTAAGCTTTGGCCGTCTCAACTAATGGTTTTTAGAACTAGAAAAATGATAGCTCAGCGAATTCGTCGAATGCTTACCCATGTCTTGTCTTATAGGTTCCTCCTCCCTGTGGCCTGGTCGATCAAAGTGATTTTTTGGTACTTCTTGGTTTGAAGAACATGCTGGGATAGGCTTCATCGTAAGAAACCATTAAGGTAATATCATACATGCTGCCTCAAGAAGGATTCAAACAGTTTTCATCCAGCTTGTCGAACTACATGGGGCGGCCTTAATTATTTCAGCAATTTACCAGTTTGGATTTAGATCAATATGGCTTGAAGGTGATTTAACCGTAGTTATTCAATGGCCTTCTGATTTACAACATGGCAGCTCTCTTTAGCCTATGTTCCAGCAATATCACCCCCTTCTCTCTGATAAAAAGGCCTGCATATGTCTTCTCTGAATTGTATCAAGGCCTCTCATCTCTTTGAAGAACCTAATCAGTTTGGCGTATACATGGGCTTATCTCCCTGTCAATAATGATTTCTTACCGCCTCGCTCTTGCCTCATGCAATCCGATCTCTTGTTTTAGCTAACATAGCAGGAGTCCAATTTCCCCATTTTTAGCTTTTTCTTTATCGGGTCTTCACCCCTTGATGTACCCAAAAAAAAAAAAAAAAAAAAAAAACTATTAGCTACACTTCTAGCAGCTCAAGCTTATAAGACCCGAGTAATTCATTCTACACCGCATGTGGTGTAGAAAATCCGAGCTATCCTACACTATCTCTTTTTCCAGGTAGATCCAAGTTGGCATGATGGGATGGCACATGACTTGTCTTTCGAATAGTGGAGGAGTGGTGCTTGTTATCAATGTAATGTGCATTAATATCTAGTCAACCTTTTTTTAAAAATATTGAGCTGATGAAAATGCCCTTTCCCTTTAAAATATGTTATTGCTTATTCTAAAACATTTGAAAGCTACTTCTGATGATATTTTTCCTCACTTTGAAATGTGCTACCATCTGTTTTGGTCTGAAGTTGAAGCAAGCAATTGAAGTGGGGGCCTTCTATTACTTCAAGACAAAATGTTATCCCCAACAAGAAGTAAAAAATCCTTTCTAGATTGTTTTTTATAAACTTTTACGTAGATCATTTATTACATTAATTGTTTGGTAGTTAGAGGAATTTATTGCATTAGAAAATCATATAATATCCCAAAATGTCATAAATTACTTAACCCAATCACATCTTGACTATTAGAAGTATTAACTTTCCTTAATTAGTCATATTTTAGGTAATGGATGGTGGAAAAGTTTTGGTATGGAGGATTAAAACATTTAGTTTTTGGTTTTATACCAGGGTGTCATAATTTTTGTGAATAAAAGTTATAATTCTGTAAAGGGATGTCATAAGTTCAATTCTCATATTTTCATATTAAGTTGCCACCGTGCCATATTATGATAAATTAGAAGTTATATTTTAGCCAATGGATGATGGAAAGTCCCGATAGAAGAATGAAAACCTTCAGCTTTTTTTTCATGCCGGGGTGTCATAAATTTCTGAAGAGATATCATAATTTTGTGAATAGATGTCATAAATTCAAATCTCATATTTTCTAAAATTTTTATCCCTTAATCATATTATTATTCTCTGAGTGTTATATTTATGTCAATGGATAGTTGAATAGTCCACGGAGGATCGAAAACTTTATTTTTTTTGTTTTGTGTCGAGATATTCATATTTTTCATATTTTCAACTAAGTTGTCTCAAAGCTGTATTATTACACTCTGGGTGTCATATTTTAGCTAATGGATAGTGAAAATATCATAGTACAGAGGATCAAAACTGATAGTTTGTTATTTTGTTCTAGAGTATCATAATTTTTTAAAGTTCTAAGTCCAATTTTCATATTTTCAAGTCAAGTTGGTGTCGTGCCGTATTATAATATCCTGCAAATTTTAGCTAATAGATGATGGGAAGTCATAATAGGAGAACCAAAGCCTTTAGTTTTTTATTTTGTGCTTGGGTGACATAAATTTCTGAAGGGATATTATAATTATGTAAAGGAGAGTCATAAGTTCAAATCTCATATTTTCAAAAACTTTTTATATCCTAACCGTATTATTACTCTTTGGGTATTATATTTTAGCCAATGCATCGTGCAATTATTAATGTCCTCTAGAGAAAATGTCATCTAACACTATTGATATCGATGTTATTGATCTTATACAAAGATTTCTAGATGATGTTGAAATTATAGATCCGAAAAATATCTAACATGATCAATTGAATGAGGCTGCTAGTGTTGTTCAAAAGAATACACCTTCTCCTACTACCCTGAATGCGGATAATGATTATATTGATCCTCACATTGGAATGGAGTTTAATTCAACAAACGATATGTATAATTTCTACAATGAATGTGCAAGAAGAGTTGGTTTGGAATCACAACTATGTGTAGTAGATCTAACGACAAGAAAGAAATATACTTCAAGTACCTAGCTTGTTGGAGGCAAAGAAAATCTAGAAAAATAAGTGATCCTATAAATCCTAGTGACATTATTGTAAGACATCAATAAAAGCAAGACTAAATTCCAAGAATGGTAAGTGGATATTCGATAATATTTTTTTAGAACATAATCATAAGCTGTACATATCAACCACCGGTTACCTATGGTCCCATCAAAGGATCGGCACACTAGAAAGGCAAAGATTTGCAATATGTATGTTGTGAATATATCCATAACTCAAATATACTCCATCATGGAAAGAAGAAAAGAAGGTAGTTAAATTTCATAGAGAAGGATGCTCATAATTTCATCTATAAAAAATATTAGAGTCAGCTAAAAGAAGGAGATGCACAGTCAATGATAATCCACTTCAAATAGATGCAAGTTAAAAATATAAATTTCTTTTATACATTGGACTTGAATGACAATGGATAGCTCAGGATTGTCTTCTGGATCCATCCAAGGTCAAGAATGTCAAGCACTTACTTTGGTGATGTACTAATCTTTGACTCAACTTATCTGACAAACACATATAAAATGCTATTATGTCTATTTATTGGAGTTAACCATCATGGACAATCCACCTTGCTTGATTGTGCATTATTATTAGATGAAAGGACTGAGATATTTAAATGGATATTCCAATCAAGGCTGGATGGAAGTGGGGGTCAACCACCCAATGCCATCATAACTGATCAAGATAAGGCAATCGAGGCTGCTGTCTGAGAGGTTTTTCCTAATGCCTAGCACTGATTTTGTCTATGGCATATATTGAAGAAGATCCCTAAAAAGATCAGCCACATATGTATGGCCAATCCCAAATTTATGTTTGAGTTTGACGAGGCTATTGGAAACAGATCTAGGATTTTAGGGCTAGATCTTGAAAATTTTCAAGATCAAGCAGCGAAAGATAAAAAATTAATCAAAATTAATTTTAAATATCAAAAAAAATCCTAGATCTAAGATCTATTATATGATCATGGCATGTTATTAAATCAAAAATTGAAATCTAAAGAAGAAACTAAAACATGTTGATCACATCAACATGTATATACATTACACCTAATGCAGGTACAAAAATAATAGATCAGATCTATTACCTATGCAAGTTAGATGTTCTAACTTGCTGATCTAGGCTTGAGGATGAAGTTATGAACCGTACATGCATGCATCCTCTAGGAGTCATCCACACAAGCCTACGATCACATTCAGAAGACCTGATGTAGAAAATCAGTACAGTATGCTAGTACTATGCTGATCCATCTTTGATGGTCAATCAGATGCCTCCTTCTTCTGGATTTGGACTCTTCCAAAGAGAAGAAGGAAGAGAGGGGGTTTCAGATGTGAGACACTCTAAAAAATCTCAAAGAAAGAGAAAGGAAAGAGGTGAACACAACAATCCTAGAAGAAGACCCTCTTCTTCTTCTGTTTGCTCTCACCTAGACACCTAGTTGGTGTCTATGGAACCTCAATGCCCAAGGACTCTCTCTCCCTGATTTTCACACACCCGAAAGCTCTCTTAATGGTCTATATTTCACAAAAATTTTAGACTAAAATTCATCCTAAATATATAGGAGAAGAGGAGTCCTTGTCTAGGTCAAAAACTAGACAAGAAAAGACCAAAAAGGGCAAGTCAAGGGGCACCAAACTCTTAGGTGTCCTCTCTAGAATTTTTGGCATGGAACCAAAAGGAAATGTTGCCCAAAATCTTCTCTTTTTTTTCAAGAATATCAGATAAAAAATAGGGAGGAGGGCGACATAAAAGGAAGGAAGAGTTTTGGTTTCTCATAACACTATCTCATAGGATTTGAAACCAAAACCAATTCCCATCTTTGACTTGGTCCACCACTTAATTTCCTTATGAGAAAGAGAGGACAGGAGGGCATGCATGAGAAGCCTAGGAGAAAGGTATTTTTCACACAAAATAAGAGAGAAAGAAGGGTGTGGGGCGTGAGGGGCTAAGGTGGCACAAGGTGGAATCCTAGTCTTACTAGGATTCCATCTATGACTTGGTCAAAGTAGTTTCTCAAACCAAATTAAATCAAAACCAAGTCAACCAAATTAAATTAGACCCTAACTTAATTAAAAATTTAATTAAATTAGATTTAATTTTAATTTAATTTTTTAATCAAATTAGAAAATTGGATTGACCCGAGTCCTAGTTGAACTAGGACTAGTTTTTCTTGCACTTGGCTTATCTAATAAGCCAATTGGACTTGATCCAATCAAGTCCAAACTAATTTTAATTAAATTATATTTAATTAGACTTAATCTCAACCCTCTATCTTAATCAAATTGAGCCAATTAGCAATCTAATTGCTAATCAATCCTCCTATAATACTTGCACTAGGTTAAACATCAATCGTATTAATTGTTTAACCCTAGAATGATTCTTAATCATTGATCAACCATCCGATTAGATCATGAGTTTTAATGTGTGTGACCTTATAGATCCAAATCTAAGTCGGTAGCATAGAAATAGATTTCTATATCAATCGAAGTAACCATTTAGTAATGATATCTGATGGTCGGATAGGTCGAATATGTAGAATAACATCCTTAGAATCCATATGGATATAGTTTCCATATAATTCATCCCCTTGACCAAAATGCTCGTAGGATACCTTAGAGTTCAACTATCAATTCTGATCAGATTGTCTACATTGTATTTTAAAATATCAAATCCATCTGATGGATTACCCTATCCAAAGTTTTGCTGTATTGAAATACAGTGATACATTTTTCTCCAACTCTTGGAGTGGTTAATTCCATCTTGATCATACTCCAACTTCATAAGTACTTGACTGTACCCAAAAGTCTTTCATTACTGAATTAGAAATTCAGTTAGCTCAGTACCAAAGCATAGTAAGTTTCTTATAAGTCACTGAGGTGATCTCAAGTCTAAGGGATACTTATACCTATATTCCATCAGAGACATTCTCGATAGCAGAATGCTCTAGAGTTGGTTATGTTCAATGATAATGTATCCATACATCTCATCTATATGCCATACCAGTGTCTTCATACTCCTTAGTTAAGAGGACAACTAACCTATATGGCATACAGTGATCTATACTTGATAGACGTTGTCATCCTAATTAATAGCCTATCATTTGGTCATGAACAGATTTAAGGACTAATCGATAAATCCTCTCTTTATTAAAGCTAAATAGTCCTAAGAACTTCGTCACAATAATGGAGTTCGTTAGAAGATGAATACTTAATGATAAAAAATTTCAAAAATATATTTTATTTATTAATGAATCAATTATAGATACAATGTAGCACAACCATCAACAGACTGATGATTGGCTTTGAGATACATTTTTCAATAACTTTCACTTGTCCTAAAGCCACTCTACATTGTATCTAATACCCATCTTCAACTTATGGTTGTCAAACTCTTTTATCGCTAGGGCTTTAGTGAAGAGGTCGGCTAGGTTCTCCTTTCCATCGATCTTCTGAAAGTTAATGTCACCTCGATCCATAATCTTTTGAACTAAATGGAAGCGGCACAGGGTGTGCTTCGTCCGCTGGTGTGCCTTTGATTCTTTTGCTCGAGCTTTGGCACCAGTGTTGTCATAGTAGAGTAGGACCAAACCATCTAGGAAGAGTGCTACTTCAAGCTCGGTGATAAACTTTCTCAGCCACACAGCTTTTTTTGTAGCATCTGATGCTGCGATGTACTCTGCTTCATAAATAGAGTCTACCATAGTATGCTGCTTAGAATTCTTCCAATAGATAGCTCTACCATTTAGAGTAAAGATATATTTCGACATGCTTCTGCTATCATCATGGTCAGATTGAAAGTTGGAGTCTGTAAATCCCAAATGTTTTAGATCTGACTCACCATATACCAACCATTGGTCCTTAATATTTCTCAAATACTTAAGAATGATTTTAACTACTTTTCAATAATTTTTTTAGGGTCAGACTGGTATCTACTCACTACTCCTAGTGAATTTGCCACGTCTGATCTCGTACATATCATGGTATACATGATAGATCCCACTATTGAAGTATATGGGACTCTACTCATACACTCTCTCTTTTTAGGAGTTGTCGGATAATCTTTCTTAGAAAGAAAAATTTCATGGCCTATCAGGAGATAGCTTTTTTAGAAATTCTCGATGCTGAACCTCTTTAGCATAGTATCTATATATGTGGACTGGGATAACCCAAGTATCCTTTTAGATCTAATCCTATAGATCTTCATCCCTAGGATGTAGGATGCTTCACCCAAGTCCTTTATGAAAAATTATGATGACAACTAGACTTTTATTCCCTGCAGTGCGGGGATGTCATTCCCAACTAAGAGAATGTCATCCACGTACAAGATAAAAAATACCACTGTTGGACCATTTGCCCATTTGTAAATATAGGATTCTTCTCCATTCTTAATAAAGCCATATGTTTTGATCATCATATCAAAATGCATGTTCCAACTCTGAGATGCTTGTTCCAATCCATAAATGGATCTCTAAAGCTTGCATATCTTGAACTCATCTATGGATGTGAATCCCTCAGGTTGTATCATATACACCTCTTCAGTCAGCTTTTCATTTAAGAAAGCTGTCTTCACATCCATCTGCCAGATCTCATAGTCCAGATGGACAGCTATTACAAGCATTATCTAAATGAATTTGAGCATTACCATAGGAAAGAACATCTCGTCATAGTTAATACCATAACGTTGACGATATTCCTTCATAATTAGATGGGCTTTATAGGTCTCCACCTTTTTGTCTGTGCTCCTTTTTTTTTTGAAGATCCATTTACACCCAATGGATTTAATCTCTTCAGGTGGATCAACCATGTCCACACATCGTTGATCTTTATAGATTTCATTTTGAATTTCATGGTCTCAAGCCATTTTTTAGAATTGGATCTCTGCATAGCATTCATATAAATGATCGGATCCTCATCATTCTTATTGAGTTCAATGGGATTACCATCCCAAACCAAGAAACCATAGTATCTATCCAGATGTTGCGGTACTCTATCGGATCACCTTAATGGTGTAGGTATACTAGGCTCTGGATCTGATCTAATCAAATTCAACTCAGGTTCAGCTACATGTGTCAATTTTTCTACCTATTGAACTTCATCAAGTTCAACCTTAGAGGCAATAGTTCCTTCATCAAGGAACTCTTTTTCCAAAAAAGTTATTTTAAGACTAACGAACATCTTTTGTTCATCAACATTGTAGAAATAGTATTCTTTGGTCTTTTTTGGATACTCTATAAATGTGCACTTGTCAGACCTAAGTCCAAGTTTATTTATAACTAACTATTTGACATAAGTCGGGCACCCCCAAATCCTAAGATGTGAAAGTACTGGCTTACGCCCTATCCATATCTCATATAGAGTCTTAACTACAGACTTACTTGAAATCTTATTTAACAAAAAATAAGCTGATTCGAGTGCATATCCCTAGAAGGATATCGACAAGCTGGCAAAATCCATCATGAATTAGACCATGTCTAACAGAGTTCGATTCCTCTTTTCAGACACATCATTATACTGTGGTATTTCTAGAGAAGTTCATTGGAAGAGAATCTCATTCTCTCCTAGATATGTAAGAAACTCACTGAAAAGATATTCTCTTCCTCGGTCAGATCGAAGAGTTTTAATACTCTTTCTAGTTTATTTTTCTACTTCACTTTAGAATCGTTTGAACATTTCAAATGAATCTGACTTGTGTTTCATCAGATAAACATATTTATATCTGGATAGATCATCTATGAAAGTGATGAAGTAGTAATATCCACCTCTAGCACTTATGCTTATTGGTCCACATACATCAGTATATACTAGACCTAAGAGCTTAGTGGCTCTTTCATCTTTTCCAATAAAATGTGACTTAGTCATTTTTTCAAGAAGACAGGACTCACAGTTTGAAAGTAATTCACAATCATTGACTTTGAGGATTCTCTCTTGAGTTAACATGTTTATCCTTTTCTTGTTTATATGACTTAGCCTATAGTGCCATAAATAGATATCTGATACACTATCTAATCTAGAGTGCTTGCTAGTTGAATAGACTACATTAACAGATTGTGATAGCATATACACATCATTATTCAAATATCCATAGAAAATAGTAACACCATTCATAATGATATTACAAACTTATTTCTTTATTGAAATTTCATAATCATTTTTGGCTAGAAGGCCTATAAAAATAACATTCAAAAAAAAATTAGGATAGAAATGATAATCACTAAGAACAACGGTATGGAACTCAAATACAAGTTTTAGAATTTTTAAAGCTGGAATTGGAACTGATCTTCCATCTCCAAAGTTTAGGAACTTTTCACCTTGCTCGAATCTCCTACTGACCTGTAACTCCTACAATGAATTGCAAATATGATAAGAGCTATTGGTATCCAATACCCAATTAAGAATATCATAAATAAAAAAATTACATGGAGTTATCATATAAATACCTTGCCCAGCAACAGCTTGCTTCTTTCTCTATCTATTCGGATTCAGAGAGGCAATGTACTGAGGATAGTTCCTCTTTCAGTGCCTCAGCTTCTTACAAAAGAAGCATTCAGCTTGACTCTTATCAGGCTTGATCTTCTTGATCTAGTCCTACATAGATATCCTAGCCTGAACTTACACTTTCGTAGCTCTCTTCTTCTTGTTCTTCATTTCTTTTCTAAAGGGTCAAGAACCAGAAGATGATCCTCCCACTAAGTTCACCGACTCTTTGTGGAGTTGGTGATCCTTCTCAAAGTTCTGAAGCAACCCCAGTAATCTATGATAGTCGACTTCAGGCTTTGTCATTCTGTAATGAGTAAGAAATAGGAGAAAGGACTTGGACAACAAGTTTAGTATTGCATCCTTTCTAAGCTATTTATGCAAGAGAAAGCCGAGCTTACTAAATCACTCTATCAACTCGATCATGTACAATACACGATCAGTGACAGAAGCCCCATCTTGTACTTTGGCATTGAAGATGGCACAACTAGTCTTATGCCTCTCCATATCATTGGGTATGCCAAAAGAATCCTCCAACACTTGAAGCATATTTTTTGGCTGAGCTATCTCAAATATGCGACTGAACTCATCACTCATGGCAACCAGCATAATGCAGTGCACCATGATCCGATCACTGAGCCACTTCTAGTAAGTGTCTCTAACTATTCCACGTGTATTGGCAGTTGGCTCCTCAGGTGTAGGATCCATCAGTACATATAGGATCCATTCATGCTTCAGAACTATCTTCAACTTTCGATACCAGCTATCAAAGTTGGGTCTCACCAACTTATCATTATCCAATAATGATCGGAGCGATAGAAAAATGGCCATATCTGTACAAAGAAAAATCATAATCTAATTAGTAATTGATTAATTAAACCTAAAGATTTGAACTTTAATCAAAAGATTTTTCTACTATTTTATTCGAATTGGTGGCCTCTACCTCTAATTCAAGAAATTATTCTAATTTCTTAGTGGGTACTAAAATCCACATAGACTGCATATGAGCCCAAATTTGGTTGGCCAATCCATGTACATCTAAGGATAGGTTCATAATCAATTATTTTTTTGAATAATTTTTAGTAATTAAATTTTACCCCAGTCCCTAATCAGTAGGCTTTGGTCTCCACTGAAAAGGTCTCCACTGGAAAGGTCCAATTAGGTCCAACCAATAACATGACCATACTTGGCCCATCAAACTAATAAATGATTAGGCCTAATTTTGGTTGGCTAACCTAACAACCATTTAGAAAGATGCAACTAAGAAATTATATAATGAATGATAATTTATTAGCTAATAAACACCAGGACTTTGGGCCTCCAATGATTACCTAACTAATGGACCCATTATCATCCACTTAATGGGAGGCTACGATCTAGTTATCATAATAACTATCTCATTTTAGGGACCTAATAATTTTAGAAGATTTAATTTGAAGATGAGGAAAGGTTAGACGAACCAGCTTGTCATGATTCTTTCACTGACTTCATCAAGTCAGCTTAAGGAAGACCATTAATAGATTGGCCTAAGAGCACCTAAATCAGTCATATTGATTTACCTAGCTGACATGGATCAGCTCGAATAGTTAAGTGATCTGATCAAAATATAATTTCATTAAGAGGCCAGGTAAGTTTGATCAGCGAAAGGGTCTGTCAAAGCTTATCTTAAACACCATCAGAAATGTTCAGGTAAGCAGGCTGCCATTTAAAGACCACCGATCTGATTTATCTTAAACATCGACTGATTTAATTAGTCTTGATTAGATCAACCTGACAGTTCGTGTTAGATCGCATAGTTAAGAATCAAGTTTATCTTGGATCTCATTAAAGATATGGACTTGACCAACTACAACTATTATAATTGATCTGGAGAATCCTTGACCTAATCTAAGATAATAATTGATTAGATTTAGTCAATTCTCTAAATAAGTTCATTCTTTAATCTAACCTTAGGTCTAAACTAATTAATGGACCTAATCTCCACTAACCCATTTAACCCAATGTGTTATGATTTGTGTCTTAGGATCTTCAATTCACAATCCTAGATCCTAATCAAAGAACTTCTTAATTCTTAATTAAATTTTGGGCTGAGGGTTGGGATTTGATTTTTTGAAAATAATTTTCATGTTTGTAAAATATTTTTACAACATGGTTCTATCAATCAAGTTGCATGTTTGACTCATAATCAATATGCAAGTAAGATAAGCATGAAACTACTTTAGATCTAATCTAAACAGGTTCATGTAATTGAATAATTTTAACTATAATTAATCATAAATTATCTTAGATCAAATCTAATATATTTATGATGATTAAAATTAGATTAAAATATTTTTAATCAAATCATAAAATTTTTTAGATCTAATCTAAAATTTTATGATCAATGTCTTAGATTAGCATGTACTAGAAAACCACTTCACTGTAAGAGGTAAACCTTATAGCAGGACAACCTTATAGCAGTCCATGCAATCTAAATTTTTTTTTTTTTTTAGATCTAAAATTATTTTAAATTTATTAAATTATAAATAAAATTAGATCATATCTAATAAATTTATTATTAGAAGTAGATCAATATGAATTAGGACAATCTCTCCACTATAAGGGATAAATCTTACAGTAGGATAATCTTATAGTAGTTCACATGATCAAAATTTTAATTTTAGATTTAATAATTAAATTATAAATTAGATCTAATTTAAAAACTAATCTAAATATTTTTAAATAATTATATAATAATAAATCTAGCTCTGATACCAATTGTTGGAACCAGATCTCGGGTTTCAAGACTAGATCTTGAAATCTTTTCAAGATCAGGCAGCAGAAGATAAAAAATTAATCAAAATTAATTTTAAATATTAAAAAAATATCCTAGATCTAAGATCTAGTATATGACCATGGCATGTTATTAAATCAAAAATTAAAATCTAAAGAAGAAACTAAAACATGTTGATCACATCAACATGTATATACATTACACTTAATGCAGGTATGAAAATAATAGATCAGATCTATTACCTATGTAAGTTGGACATTCTAACTTACTGATTTAGGCTCGAGGATGAAGTTTTGAGCTGTACACATGTTCGGCCTCTAGGAGTCATCCACACAAGCTCATAATCCCGATCAGAAATCCTGATGCAGGAAATCAGCAAAGTATGCTAGTACTGTGCTGATCCTTCTTTGATGGTCAACCAGATACCTTCTTCTTCTAAATTTGGACTCTTCTAAAAAGAAGAAGGAGAGGAGGTTTCAGATATAAGACACTCTCAGAAAACTCAAAGAAAGAGGAAGGAAAGAGATGAACACAGCAATCCTAGAAGAAGATCCTCTTCTTCTTCTCTTTGCTCTCACCAAGATACCTAGTTTGGTGTCTATGGAACCCCAATGCCCAAGGACTCTCTCTCCCTAATTTTCACACATCCCAAAGCTCTCTCAATGGTCTATATTTTATAAAAATTTCAAGCCAAAATTTATCCTAAGTATATAGGAGAAGAGGAGTCCTTATCTTTTATTATCTAATATATAAAAAATAAAATATGAAGGAAAATCCTGATTTTTCGGTCTAGGTTCGCTCAGATCTGATCAGATCAAGAGATATATTTCAAAAATTTTTCTCTTGATCCCAATCAGATCTTGATATATTTCAAATCTGATTCTTATTATTTTAATAAAATAAAATTAAAAGATAAATTAAATCAAATTTAATTTACCTGATCTGGGTAATCCTATTACCCTGTTGATGATCCTGTTTGCAGCGGAAGGTTCTGGATCTTAGCCACGCAAGCGCCTGGCCTCTACCGGTATCCACTCGGGTTGGATCTGGAGATCCTCTTCTTCTCTATCACACCTCCAAAAATTAGATCTGGATCTGATCTGGAGGATCTTCAAAACTCTTTTGAAGATGAGCAGTCGTCCTTTGCAGCAGCGCAGCCTTCTTAGCTTTTGATCGCCTTTCTTTGATCTGAATCGCACCAACCAAGGTCCAAAACCTTTTGGACGTGGAGAGCAAGGGGAGAAGAGACTATGGCATGGAGAAGGAGGGGAGAGGCAGCCTTGGGGTGTGGGAAACTATGATCTCATCATATCTCTGTATCTCATACAATCTGAGTTGGGCGCAGGGTCTTATTTATAGACTAGCTGTGATCCAACTCCTCTTCTTCCCAACCAATCACAACCCTTTGTGAAATCAGATCTAAATCTGATTGGTGGGAATAGAGTCCCCTGGATTCCTCCTTAGAGGGTGCCTAAGACCAGTCAAAGTTGGTTCTTAGAAGAACTCTAATTGGAATCCAAAAAGGAGATGGAGTCCTTGTCCAACAAGGACTCCTAGGCGCCTCCAACTTGGGCACACGCCTAGGGTGGCGTGCGCCCTTCTCCTTGCCAGGTTCTGGCAGGGGGACAGGCCCCCACCAGCTCTCCAATAGGTGCATGACATGTGGTCAAAAGTCAAAGTGTCAATGGTCAACGTTTGACCAGTCAAAGGTAGACTTTTGACCAAAGTCAAAGAACAAGAAATGACAGGTGACCAAAAATGGCAGGTAATGTCTTACAAAATAAGACAACCTTTTCTGACTTGGACAACCTCCAGTCAGACCATATGAAGGCCTCTGATTGAGCACAAACTCCTTTGGCTCAGTCAGGACAACTTATTTATGATAGTAAAAGAAGAACGTTAGGTTCAATCGAGTGCTAGCACGATTTCCTTGAACCTAATTGAATCTCATTCAGATCAATTGAACTAGATCAGTTCAATTGATGATCACCAGATTCAAACCCTTGTTTGTGTGACCCAGTTAGGTTCAGTTCTGTATGGTAATGGGATATGTCATGATCTCTATCATCGACATCATCGAAACTCCTTTCGATGGATCAGAACTCTTCTGATTCGAACAGCTAGAATGATCGATCATCTAAATCATTCTAATTGCTCCCAAAATCCACCAGTGACACCTAGCAGTATATGGTGGCAACCCATCAGAGCTGAATGCGAACCTCTTGGTGCAGCTACCTGTGTGATTAAGTTCTTCTATCTTGAGCCCCGATCAGATTAGGGTTAAGGTGAACTCGTCAAACCCTAGTCTCTGTCATATGATGTAATCATTCGATTCGAGTCCAATGTGAAAATCTAAATAGAAACTCTTTCTATTATTTCACTCTGCCATGGCCATGGGATTTCTGGACTTGATTCTCATGATCATCATAGGGCTGCTCCTCTACCACCGAGGTAGATAGATTCCATCTTGATGCAATCCAGTTCCTACAATGAACATGCTATAGCCAACATACACCTCAGGGTTCCATATGGCTAGGAGACCGAGTAATGGTGTAGTCAAACTATAACACCCTCAAGGTGAACTGCCGATGCATCTCAGGTCAAAGAACCAGACACACTACTGCAGCATCGAGTCAGTCATTGACGAGAAGGTAGACTTCCCTAATGACTACTCGAGGTGGTCACGCTCAGTGCCCTCGTTCTCTAACGAGTACCTGTACTCTCGCTCCGGTGTCTCCACACCGTAGACTCAAGACTCATCTACTAAAGAGAAGCGATTGTACACCAACCTTCCGGATCAATCACCATCCTCGTGATGATCCTATGGTCGGGAGCATTTTATGAGTTAATAATGATTATTCATGTCTTAAATTTTCAACTCTTGAAAATATGAATTATCATTACCATTAACTCAAAGGATGTATCACAGACACTAAATACACATATGTGATAGAAAATAACCCATTTTATTGATTTATAGTCAAAATTATAATTTTGCCCCTAGAAGTGTATTACAAGTGTCAGCCAATTCTGGCTTCTAGGGCACATATATCTAACAATCTCCCACTTGTCCTAAAGCCAATTGGCTACAAGTCTAAGTCCCATCTTCTCAAGGTGGGCTTCGATCTTCTGCTGGCCCAACGGCTTTGTAAGTGGGTCTGCCACATTATCTGTGGAGTTGACTCTCTTGACCTCGACGTAACCCTTCTCGAGGTAATCGCGGATGAGGTGGTATCGCCGCTCAATGTGCTTGGATTTCTGGTGAGACCTCGGCTCCTTAGCAAGGGCTATGGCGCCATTGTTGTCGCAGTATAGAGGAATGGCATCTGATGGCATTACTCCAATTTCTGCAGCAAACTTCTTGTACCAGAATGCTTCCTTCGCAGCCTCTGATGCAGCGATATATTCTGCTTCCATGGTGGAATCTGCTATCACCAGTTTGCTTGGAACTCTTCCAGCTGACAGCACCACCATTGCACACAAACAGACTCCCAGATGTCGACTTTCGATCATCTATATCGGACATGAAATCCGAGTCTGTGTATCCCTGGACTTGGAGTTCTCCATTACCAAAGACCAACATCATATCCTTAGTTCTTCTCAAGTACTTAAGGATACATTTCACAGAAGTCCAGTGTTCTTCACCTGGATTTGACTGATATCTGCTTGTGACACTCACAGCATGGGCTATATCAGGTCGTGTACATAGCATGGCATACAATGAGGCTCCCTATTGCAGAAGCATAAGGGATCTTGCTCATGCGTTCTATTTCCTCAGGTGTGCTGGGGCACATCTTCTTGGAAAGATGAATACCATGTCTGAAGGGTATTAATCCCCTCTTAGAGTTTTCCATACTAAACCTCTTTAGTACTTCCTCTATGTACATCTTCTGTGAAAGTCCTAGCATCCTATTCGGTCTATCCCTATAGACCTTAATTCCTAGAATAAAGGATGCTTCACCTAGGTCTTTCATGGAGAATTCCTTGGACAACCACATCTTGACTGATGTCAACATGGGAATATCATTCCCAATAAGGAGGATGTCATCCACGTACAATACGAGGAAGACAACAGCGCTCCCACTGACCCTTTTGAAAACACATGGTTCCTCTTCATTTTTGATGAAACCAAACTTTTTGATCACATCATTGAAACGAGTGTTCCAGCTCCGAGATGCTTGCTTAAGTCCATATATGGACCTTTGCAGCTTGCAAACCTTGTGATCAGTATCACTGGATGTGAAACCTAGCGGCTGTTCCATATAGATATCTTCCTCAAGATATCCATTTAAGAATGCCGTTTTCACGTCCATTTGCCATATTTCATAATCGAAATAGGCTGCAACAGCAAGCAATGTGCGGATGGATTTTAGCATAGCTACTGGGGAAAAGGTATCCTGATAGTCAATGCCTTCGCGTTGACTATAACCTTTTGCCACTAGTCTAGCCTTGAATGTCTCCACATTCCCATCTGCACCAATCTTTCTCTTGAAGATCCATTTACACCCAATAGGTACTATACCTTCTGGTGGATCTACCAAGGTCCAGACTTGGTTTGAGTGCATCGAGTCAATTTCTGACTTGCATTGCCTCTAGCCATTTCTCGGAGTCGATATCTGATATCGCCTCGTTGTAGGTTTTGGGATCATCACCATGAGCACCATTACCTACGAGGAACATTTCCTCTACATCCTCTGAAATAATACCTAAGTATCTTTCAGGGGGACGGGAAACTCTTTCCGATCTACGAGGTGGAGGAGGTAGTGTTCTTATTGGCTCAACCTGATTTGGTTCCACTTGGTCCTTAGCTCGTTCTACTTGTGAGACTTTCTCATCAAGCTTGATCTGTTTTCCAATGCCGCTATCTTGAATAAACTATTTTTCAAGAAAGATGGCATGTCGACTCACAATCACATTGTGGTCTTCTGGAATGTAGAAATAGTATCCTAATGACTCTTTAGGATATCCTATGAATCGAGCTCTAAAGGACCTAAACTCTAACTTGTCCGCTTGTTGTCTTTTGACATGAGCCGGACAACCCCAAATTCTGAGATGACTCAGACTTGGTTTCTTACCGTGCCATATCTCATACGGTGTGGTAGGAACGGTTTTAGAGGGAACCCTATTCAGTAGATAGATTGAAGTTAACAATGAGTGTCCCCAAAGAAAATCAGGGAGGTCTGTGAAGCTCATCATGGATCGAACCATATCCAATAGAGTCCGATTTCTCCGTTCTGAAACCCCGTTGAGTTGAGGTGTTCCTGGTGGAGTCCATTGAGAGACTATGCCATTTTCCTTGAGATAGTCTAGGAATTTCCGGCTAAGGTATTCACCTCCTCGATCTGATCGAAGAACCTTAATGGGTTTTTCCAGTTTGTTTTTCTACTTCATGTCTGAATTCTTTGAACTTTTCAAAAGGCTTCAGACTTGTGTCTCATAAGATACACATACCCATACCTAGACAGATCATCGGTAAAGGTAATGAAGTAGACAAAATTGCCTCTAGCCGGCACATCAAATGGGCCGCACACATCAGTATGTACTAGGGCAAGGAGATCTGTGGCCCTCTCCCCATGTCCAACAAAAGGGAGTTTAGTCATTTTGCCTTGAAGACAAGATTCACAAGTTGGATATGACTCGAAAGTCAATGGACTCAATAGCCCATTTTTCTCCAATTTGTTGATCCTATCTTCTGCTATATGACCTAATCTCAGGTGCCATAGATATCTATCATTTGGACTATCCCTAGGTCGTTTGGCATTCACGTTTTGCTCGATAGTTAGAACAGGTACATCAATATGTAGCTGATAAAGACCATTAATAAGGAAACCATTTGCAATTTTATTTCTTTCATAAAGAATGTTACAATGGTCCTTAAAGAAGGTGATCACATAACCTTCTTGTGCTAAGCATGAAACAGAAATCAAATTCCTGCTAGCTGCAGGCACATAATAACAGTCTTTCAAAACTAAGTCTAAACCAGATGGTAATCGAAGAGGGTATGTTCCCACGGCTACTGCAGCAACTCTTGCTCCATTACCGATGCGTAGGATCATGTCTCCATCCCTCAGCCTCCTGCTATCCTCAAGACCCTGCATAGAAGTGCACAGATGAGCACTAGAACCAGAGTCAAGCACCCAACTGGATGCAGAAGAAACCGTAAGGTTAGACTCAATAACGAGCATACCTCCAGAAGGACCTTCCTTCTTGTTCTTCAGGGTGGCCAGGTAAGTAGGGCAGTTCCGCTTCCAATGGCCGTCGCTGTTGCAATGGAAACACTTTCCTTTGCCATCGGCCTTTTTCTTCGGATTCTGCCTTCTTCTTCTTTGATCCTTCCACCTTTTGCTTTTTCACAGACTTCTTTTTCTTTCCATAAGACTTTCTTTTGGAAGAAGTCCGTTCCATAGCAAGAACTGAGCCTTTAGAACCTTTCATAGAAAGCTCAGCGGTAACCAGCATATTCATTAACTCGGCCAAGGAATTTCTGAAGTTTATGCATGTGGTAATTCATGATGAATTGCCCATATGCATCAGTCAAGGATTGCAGAATAATATCGTTCTGCAGGTCCAAGTCCAACTTCACACCGAGCTTCTCAAGCTCTTCCATGTCCTTGATCATTGTCAGACAGTGATCTTGGACTGACTGCCCATCACGCATCTTAGCCTTAAAAAGTCATTTTCGTGACTTGATATTTGGCTGCGCGACTCTGTTCACCAAACATCTCCTGCAGGTGAGCCAACATTTGGCGAGCAGTCCCGATATCCTCATGTTGGCGCTGGAGCTCATCAGACATCGAGCCCAACATGTAATATCTGGCCTTATTATCTTCGTCAATCCATTTTTCCAGAGACGCTCTCTGTTCAACAGATGGACGGGCTGGTAAGGTGGGAGGGTCCTGGTCCAAAACATGGGTTAACTTCTCGAAACCCAAAATAATTTTGTAGTTCCTGAGCCAATCTTTATAATTGGGTCCAGTCAGTCTATGTGTGTCCAGGATACGTGCCAATGGGTTGGACGCAGACATTTTCCTGTAGAGAGTCAAAGATTCTAGTTAGATACTGTAATTTTGACTTGACCAATTTATTTAGGGATTTTATTTTTAAACAAATTAGCTCCCACTATTTTCTCGGATCCCTACACTCCCTCTGTAGAGATGCGAAAATCTCCATGATTAATGATTTCTAGTGGGTGGTGCGGTCTCACCAACTGACTCATCACCTCACCTAACAGTTATTGGTGATGGGTTAGCCAATGAGTGAACAACTCTTGTTCAATGATTCTCTAATCATGGTGCACCCAAACTTGGTCTCTAATTCATGAATCTCACCGTATCCGGAATATTGATCCACTCCTTAGTTAAGTCAGACCCACCATTTGCATAGACTGGGTTCCTAATTGAGTCTCTCACCGTATCCGAAATATTGAGCCCAACTCATCCTCCAGCCCATAGCATCCAATGCCTAATAGACATGGTTGCATCTTCCCGGTGCAACTGAGCCACTGTATCCAGCCGAGAACAATCAACCCCGGGAAGGGCCCGCACATCTACAATGGTGGAAGACCTCAGACTTAATCTTTTCTTAGGGAGAATTGATTCAGGTCTCATTAAACTAGACTTGGCTTAGTCATAACAATTATGACTAACCTAGTGGCATGGGTTAGCTCGGATTATTGACCACCTCAGATCAGAACTGTGTCAACAGATATGGCCAGGTAAGTGAGATCGGTGGAAGGAATATGCCATTAACTCGTACAAGAACGCATTCAGGTCGAGTAGCTTCCAATTAAAAACCAGTCGGTCGTCTATGCCAAACTTACCTTAGACACCAAATTGTTGAGTCAGAACCAATTGGGTTAGCCTACAATCCAGACTCTAACCTCTGAGCCTAATTAGGTCTTGCTTGATCGTGACTCGATCTTGACCCAGACTTAATCCTATTAGGCTGGTCAATTTAAGCATTGTTGATCCCATCTAACCAACTCTTGATTCGGTTTGATCAACCGCTTAGACCTAATTGAGCTACCCAAGCCCGAACCCAGTATTATGAATATGTCTTAGATCTGAAATTCTCAATTTTAGACCTAATTAATATTCCATAAACTTAATTCTTAATTAAGTAGGGTTCATAAACAAAATATGCACAATAAATCCTAGGGTTTCAGGATCTAGGGTTTTGCAGAAAGTAAGTTTTGGGTTTCTGATTAAGGACGAACACGCAGCACCCCTACACATCATAAGAACACCCCATCGAATGGGAAGAGAGGGCCTTTAAACCCTTCTTCGTTCTTATGACCGGACGGCCAAGAGGAACGCCTTAATCAGGAACATTCAATACTACAAAACAATATCAGATCTATATCATATATCTCATATATAAAGTAGATCTAATCATGGCATATTTTGCATACATCTCATGTATCAAATCATGCATATTTTCAGATCTAAATTATCTCATAATAATCTAAAAAATTAGATTTAAATTGATCTAATCAAAATAAATTCTAATCTAGACAATTATGTAGAACTATTCTACAACTAGTCTAGACATGCATCAATCATATCTCATATGATATTCAAAAATTAAATAATTTTTATTTGCTATTTTTTAGATGTTATTATAACACTTATAATATCAAAAAATAGTAAATAAAAAGATCTAAAATATGATTTAATCGGATTAAATCAAAAATATGCAAGAATATTCTATAGAACTATTCTATTCTAGAACTAGTCATGCATATCTTCTAATCTTAGATCCAAATTATTTAATTTTAATTTTTTCTGATTTCAGATCTGATCACATCTCATGTGACATCTAAAATCAATTATTTTCTAATTAAAATAAATTTAAAATCAGATCTAAATAATTTTAGAACCATGGCTCTGATACCAGTTGAAGGGAAAATCCTGATTTCCCGGTCCAGGTTCGTTCAGATCTGATCAGATCAAGAGATATATTTCAAAAATTTTTCTCTTGATCCCAATCAGATCTTGATATGTTTTAGATCTGATTCTTATTATTTTAATAAAATAAAATTAAAAGATAAATTAAATCAAATTTAATTTACCTGATCTGGGTAATCCTATTACCCTGTTGATGATCCTGTTTGCAGCGGAAGGTTCTGGATCTTAGCCACGCAAGCGCCTGGCCTCTACCGGTATCCACTCGGGTTGGATCTGGAGATCCTCTTCTTCTCTATCACACCTCCAAAAATTAGATCTGGATCTGATCTGGAGGATCTTCAAAACTCTTTTGAAGATGAGCAGTCGTCCTTTGCAGCAGCGCAGCCTTCTTAGCTTTTGATCGCCTTTCTTTGATCTGAATCGCACCAACCAAGGTCCAAAACTCCTTTTGGACGTGGAGAGCAAGGGGAGAAGAGACTATGGCATGGAGAAGGAGGGGAGAGGCAGCCTTGGGGCATGGAGAAACTATGATCTCATCATATCTCTTATCTCATACAATCTGAGTTGGGTACAGGGTCTTATTTATAGACTAGCTGTGATCCAACTCCTCTTCTTCCCAACCAATCACAACCCTTTGTGAAATCAGATCTAAATCTGATTGGTGGGAATAGAGTCCCCTGGATTCCTCCTTAGAGGGTGCCTAAGACCAGTCAAAGTTGGTTCTTAGAAGAACTCTAATTGGAATCCAAAAAGGAGATGGAGTCCTTGTCCAACAAGGACTCCTAGGCGCCTCCAACTTGGGCACACGCCTAGGGTGGCGTGCGCCCTTCTCCTTGCCAGGTTCTGGCAGGGGGACAGGCCCCCACCAGCTCTCCAATAGGTGCATGACATGTGGTCAAAAGTCAAAGTGTCAATGGTCAACGTTTGACCAGTCAAAGGTAGACTTTTGACCAAAGTCAAAGAACAAGAAATGGCAGGTGACCAAAAATGGCAGGTAATGTCTTACAAATAAGACAACCTTTTCTGACTTGGACAACCTCCAGTCAGACCATATGAAGGCCTCTGATTGAGCACAAACTCCTTTGGCTCAGACAGGACAACTTATTTATGATAGCAAAAGAAGAACGTTAGGTTCAATCGAGTGCTAGCACGATTTCCTTGAACCTAATTGAATCTCATTCAGATCAATTGAACTAGATCAGTTCAATTGATGATCACCAGATTCAAACCCTTGTTTGTGTGACCCAGTTAGGTTCAGTTCTGTATGGTAATGGGATATGTCATGATCTCTATCATCGACATCATCGAAACTCCTTTCGATGGATCAGAACTCTTCTGATTCGAACAGCTAGAATGATCGATCATCTAAATCATTCTAATTGCTCCCAAAATCCACCAGTGACACCTAGCAGTATATGGTGGCAACCCATCAGAGCTGAATGCGAACCTCTTGGTGCAGCTACCTGTGTGATTCAGTTCTTCTATCTTGAGCCCCGATCAGATTAGGGTTAAGGTGAACTCGTCAAACCCTAGTCTCTGTCATATGATGTAATCATTCGATTCGAGTCCAATGTGAAAATCTAAATAGAAACTCTTTCTATTATTTCACTCTACCATGGCCATGGATTTCTGGACTTGATTCTCATGATCATCATAGGGCTACTCCTCTACCACCGAGGTAGATAGATTCCATCTTGATGCAATCCAGTTCCTACAATGAACATGTCATAGCCAACATACACCTCAGGGTTCCATATGGCTAGGAGACCGAGTAATGGTGTAGTCAAACTATAACACCCTCAAGGTGAACTGCCGATGCATCTCAGGTCAAAGAACCAGACACACTACTGCAGCATCGAGTCAGTCATTGACGAGAAGGTAGACTCCCTAATGACTACTCGAGGTGGTCACGCTCAGTGCCCTCGTTCTCTAACGAGTACCTGTACTCTCGCTCCGGTGTCTCCACACCGTAGACTCAAGACTCATCTACTAAAGAGAAGCGATTGTACACCAATCTTCCGGATCAATCACCATCCTCGTGATGATCCTATGGTCAGGAGCAATTTATGAGTTAATAATGATTATTCATGTCTTAAATTTTCAACTCTTGAAAATATGAATTATCATTACCATTAACTCAAAGGATGTATCACAGACACTAAATACACATATGTGATAGAAAATAACCCATTTATTGATTTTAGTCAAAATTACAATTTTGCCCCTAGAAGTGTATTACAAGTGTCAGCCAATTCTGGCTTCTAGGGCACATATATCTAACATTGAACCCCCTAAGTAATTTTGATGATGACCAAACATTAAAGCTAATGATTACTAATATATTTTATTTTAAGTATTTCAATGTCAGAAGAAAGAGAGCTCTTTGATCAAAATAAGAAAGAGAAAAAGTAAAATTCAAATAAAAATCAAATCTCCTTGATTGGTTTAAAAATTTTCTCAAAATTGCCTTGGAGCAGTTTTCGTGATGTCTCGAAATTTTTTTGAGAGCTCTCAAGTGGACTGGCACGCCCCAAATGCTATTCTGACTTAATTTTGAGAGATCTTGAGTGAATCTCAAGAGCTCTCGATCTCAGATGATAGAAACCTAGCTTCTATGCTTTGAGATCAAGAGATCTCATAGGATTTTCGAGAGGTCTCACGGTTCTAGTGAGACGTCTCGTTCAAAACTGAGAGGTCTCATTCTCAGGCAAGCCATTTTTTCTAAAAAGCTGATTTTTGATATGACTGAAGGTGAGAGCTCTCCTAATCAAACTGAGAGGCCTTGTAACCTAGCAAGATGTCTTGAGACTTGACAATAATCTTTTGATGGGACATTCCAAATTGGATTTTTTCGGTCTCAATGGTTGGTTGCTACTCTCCAACAGTTAGATTTTACTTTTTTTGAGCTCCAATCATCACCAAAAGAGAAAAAATACTATAGATATAAAAGAAAGAAGGCTTATTTTTAATTGATTCGAGAAAAATGAGAGAAAGCAAAGCACGCTCTATTCTTAAACGAACATCCAGTCTCCAATCAATCAGTTCTCTCAAGCATTGAAGAACCCTCAAGTGCATTAACTTCACATATTCAAAGAAACTTTTAACGAACTACAAGGATAACTTTTTTGCTCATTCAAAGGGGCATTTCGAGTTATAAAATTTTTTTTCTCTTTCCATGTACTTGGTTTTAGCAAGGGTGAAACTTGTGTTTTGGGATTTTTCTTCCCTCTATTTATTTAGATTGGTATGTCTGATCCTTGTAAGGGTTGTGGTTAGTGAATCTAGGAAAAAACCAACTAAATTTTTGGATAGTAAGTCCAGAAAAACTATCCGACTGTAATCTAATGGGATTATAGTAAAATTTTTAAGAGTTTGCTTGGGGAGTAGACATAGGTGCTGAAAGAGCATCGAACCTCTATAAAATTCTCTTGTTTGTATATGTACTCTTGATTGTGTCTTCTATTTACTCTCATATTTGATTCACTTAGGATTTTATCATTTATCACTGTACATATTTGCTTTAAATTTTTGAAAACCCAATTCACCCACCCCTCCCCCCCCGCCTCTTGGATTGTCTATCTAGGCAATAATTTATATCAGAGCCAGGTTCTCTACTAATTATTAATTTTTTTAACTAGAGCCAAAGATCATGTCAACCCAACTAGGAGGTTCACTTACCAAAGGGCAATCCACAAATAGACCACCTCTTTTCAATAGGTCCAACTATATCTATTGGAAAGCTCGCATACATATTTTCATTCAAGCCCTTGACTATGACATATAGAGTGTTATTATCAATGGTCCACACACATCCATAGTCATTGTCAATGGCACATCCTTTCCTAAGTCAGAGAATGATTGGAATGAAACGGACAAGAAACTTGTCCAATTAAATGCCAAGATAATGAATATACTCTATTATACCATTGATGCAAATGAGTTTAACCGAATCTTCACTTGCAATTCTACAAAAAAAAATTGGGATAGACTTGAGGTTACACATGAAGAGACAAATCAAGCAAAAAAATCTAAAATTAACATGCTAATTCACCAATATGAGTTATTTAAAATGGACTCCACTGAATCTATCACTAGCATGTACACAAGATTCACTGATATTATAAATGGTTTAAAAAGCTTAGGTAAAGTTTATACTAATAGTGAATTGGTGAGAAAGATTCTTAGATTTTTGCATAGGTCATGGGAAGCCAAAGTAACAGCGATCCAAGAGGCAAAGGATCTGAATACACTACCTCTAGAGGAGCTCATTGGATCCATGATAACACATAAGCTTGCCATGAGTCGGCACAATAAGAAAGACAACAAGAAGAAGAAAATAATAGTGTTGAAATCCATGGTTGAAGAAGAAGAAGAAGATAATCTATCCACCAGTGAGAAAAATGATGAAGACATGGCCCTGATGATCAAAAAATTTAAAAAATTTATGGAAAGAAGAAGATAAGGATTCAAGAAGAGGAGCTTCATTAGAGGAGAAGCTAGCAGGAAGAAAGAAAAAGAAAAAGAGAGGGATCATCCAATTGCTACGAATGCAAGAAGTCAAGACATTTTAGGGATGAATGTCCTTTGTTGAAGAAGGGACCAAAAAGAACAAAAAAGAAAGTCATATTAGCATTTTGGAGCCATAGCAACGAGTCAAGCTCAAAGGAAGAAAATCAAAACGAAGCAAACTTATATTTCATGGCACAAGATGATGAGGTATTCTCCACTCTTGATTCAGATTTTATCTTTGATGAGCTTCAAGATGCATTTTATGACTTGATGAAAGATTTTAGAAAGATAGTCTCAAAAAATAAAAATCTTAAGAAAATGACTCAAACATTCTTGAAAGAAAAGGATAAGGTAATTAGTAGCCACAATAAGTTAAAAGAAGAAATCAAAATCCTAAAGGATGAATTAGTTAATTAAAGCCTTTAGTTGATAAATTTACTTGTAGTTCTAAAAAATTACAAATGATTTTAAATAATCAAAGAGAAGTTTATGATAAGGCTAGACTAGGATATAAACTTAAAGATAAAACGAAATCTCTAAAAAAAATTTTCATTGCACCCATCTCTAATAGCACTTCTTATACTATTTGCTTTAGATGCAAAAAGATAGGACATAAGGCTTTTGAATGCAATACTAGAAAATTTAATGAAAAGCATATTAAAAACATTTGGATTTGGAAAGGAACCATGTCTACTAATCCTAAAGGACCCAAGAAGACTTGGGTACGTAAAACTATCACTTGATTATTTGTGCAAGAATGCCTTGCAACCCAAGGATCAAAATGGGAGTGGTATTTAGATAGCGGCTGCTTAAGGTTTATGTCGGGTGACAAGCAATAATTCATCACCCTAGAAAGAAAGAAAGGGGGAGTAGTCACCTTTGGCGATAATGGCAAAGGTAAAATAATTAGCTATGGTAAAATTCAGATTACTCCTACCATCTTTATAGATAATGTATTGTTAGTTAATAATTTAAAATATAATTTGCTTAGTATCAGTCAACTTTGTGATAAAGATTTTAAAGTCTCTTTTGAATTTTCTTTGTGCAAAGTATCAAATTCCTTGGATGATAGCTTAAAATTCATTGGATTTAGGCGTGAAAACATCTACATGGTGAATCTTGATGAAATTATCATGAAGAGTGGCCAATGCCTAGTTGTAATGAATGCTAACATAAAAAAAATTAGTTAGCTTTGGCACCAAAGATTAGATCATATTAGCATGCATACTCTTTATAAATTGCATAATAAAGACTTAGTTAAGGAGCTATCAAAACTAAATTTTAAAGTTGATCATGTTTGTGATGCTTGCCAATTTGGAAAATAAACAAGGGGGAGTTTCAAATCCAAAAATGTGATTTCAACTTCTAGGCCTCTTGAATTGATTCATATGGATTTATTTGGACCTACTAGGACCACAAGCCTAGGAGGAAAGAAGTATGGTCTAGTAATTATTAATGATTATTCTCATTTCACTTGGATTCTATTTTTAGCTCATAAAGATGAAGCATTTTCAATATTTTCAAAGTTTTACAAGCAAATAACAAATGAAAAGAACTCTATTGTGGTATGTATTCATAGTGATCATGGCATAGAATTTGAAAATAAATACTTTGAAGAATTTTACAATGAACATGGCATAGAACATAATTTTTCAGCACCTAAAATTCCTCAACAAAATGAAGTTATTGAAAGAAAGAATAGAACCTTAGTTGATATGGCCCGTACCATATTGTGTGAAGAAAATGTATCCAAATACTTTTGGATTGAAACCATTAACACAGCATGTTACATCCTAAATAGAGTTTCTATTCGTCCGATGTTAAAGAAGACCTCCTATGAGCTTTGAAAAGAAAAAAGATCTAATATTAATTATTTTCATATTTTTAGTTGAAAATATTTTATTCATAACAATGGTAAAGATAATCTAGGCAAATTTGATGCTAAGATAGATGAGGGTATATTCCTTGGATATTCTACATCTAGCAAAGCATATAGAGTCTTCAACAAATACTCTTTGATTGTCGAAGATGAAAGGAATATGCCCTCAAGCCAATTAATTTTTTTTGGGATGTTCTTTGTCTTCCAAACTCATGTAATGACATTTTTAATAAATAAAGATATTTATTTTATCATATGCAGTGTCTTATTTAAGATTATGATGATCCTTATAAATTAGGACTATAGTTTTAGAATTATGATGAGATCATACCAGTGAGACCTAAAACCTTAAAATCCTAATTTAAATATTCTTAGTTGATGGGACATTGAGTTAGGGATCAATATTTTCTGATAAGACTAGCACATTCTTTGTATGCTCGATTGAGAGGGTGATTGATCTCACAATAACTTGTGCATAATACTAATACTAGAATGTGGGTGCTCATTAGAGAATGAGTTCACTAAATTGATCCAAATCGAGAATATCTAATGGAGTCTTATCTACATGTCAATAGATGGTTCTCATAGTGGAATTTGTGCATGTAATCCTTTGACCTAAAACTACTATAGAATCTTATATATATAAATTCATATTTTGGTTCATACTCATTTATGACTTTGTTATGTACGAGATGATCTGGATATGGAAGATTATATATATGAAGGTTATGAGTAGGTTAACATAGAATCGATCTCTTCTGGTAAGAAGAAATAGCATCCTACCTGCTTCAATCAAATGATGATTCAGGAAGACTTTGATCAAAGCATGATGAAAAATTAGAAATGATTTCTAATAAATGAATCATCATCATAACATTGAAAGAGAAATGAATATGATATTGAGGTTGACATATTTCCATACCCAGAGTCATATTCAGGATGCAGGAAGAACGAAGGATATAGTTGCATGATAATTTTTACTAAAGGGTATTTTTGATATTTCCATCAAAATTTTTACATCTTTCGGATAGTCATGATATGTTGCTAGACGTCAATCATGTCTTGTGGGTTTGATTAAATTAAAATTTTAATTTGATTATTAAATTAAATAATATTCTAAATTAAGTCAAATTGGGTTGGCTAGTTTTGACCTAAATCGGATTGGTTGAGTTCTAACCAGATTAGGTCAAATCACACCCAGACTCATTGCTGGTTAGATGTGGAACCCAATGGGTCACATACAAAGAGAATTGATTAAGGGTCTAATTGGATTAGACCATGTTTGCAAGATGAACATGCTAGCACATGTAGCAAACCCTAGCACCTGGTTTCGAGTTGGATTCGAATCGGCTTCCTATTTGGGCTAATTTAGATCCGATTTGAGCCAAATAGGATTTGATCTTGAATTAGATTAACCTAGATTGATTGGGCTTCAGTTGGGATATCACATACCTGAATCTCATATGTTGGAGAGTCTCTCTCTTATACGTGGAAAGTCTTTCATGTGCAAAGAACTCTTTGGCGCATGGAATTAGTTGGCGCCTACCTTCTTTGACTTTTTCCATTTTGTTATGTTACATAATTTTTTATATTGGCATGGACATCAGATATCGGGTGCAGAAGAGTCCTTCTATAGATGAAATACTTCATTATTATTTTGAGAAGGGATTTTTTGTCACCTAAGACCCCTTGCCTGCCAAGACTCCATGCCGCCTACTCCTCCTTGATGCCTCTTAGGCCAAGTCAAAGTCTCTTGGGACTTTGACTATTCAAAGATTATCTCCATGCCTTCTTGCTGAATGGGCGTCCCTTTTTAGAGCCATTGGATAGCCTTTTTATATGATCTAATGGATGAAAAGGGTGGTGCCAAAGATGAAATATTACGACTCTTCGTAAAAAACTTATGTAGAATTAGTCCAAGAGTCCTGCTTTAAGGCACCTCTTAGACTAAGTCTACATCTCGTTTTTTACTGATGAGGCATGAGATTGGCTGATGGGGCATGAGAAATTGATAAGGAAAAGGTGTGAGAATTTTAGTTGGCACCCCTACGTACATTATAAATAGGGGTGCGCACCATGAGTCTGTGGGTGTGTGAAAATTATCTTTCTTTCTTACAAGAGTTTTTTTTTGTTCAAATTTTTTTTTTTTTCTTCTCTTATCTAGACCTTATCATTATAAGGATGAGAATTCATCTTAAGACTAAGAGATTAGGAAGAAAAATTAAGAAGACAAAAGAAAACGAAAGAGAGATAAGGAGAGGCAAGGAAGGTGACATAAAGGCTAAAGAAGGTCTTACCCTTTTTTAATTAAAGTTCTTATTATTAGAACTCTAATTATATAAATCAGAGGTACTACTGTCTTGATCAAATCTCTATGTGGATCAATGTTGGAGGGTGAACACATGGGCACCTAGTGGAACCCCTGACGGACTGCTACCGACGATCAGGATCAATTTAGGGTTTAGCGATAAGAGGTATGTTCTAATACTTTCTTTTATATTACAAATATATGTTATATGATTTAATTACTAATAAGATGGTCCTAGGGTTTGAGTTTGATTTATTTGATTTCATATTTTTTCTTTGAAATCCATGCTTCCACCCTGTACACCATTCCCATCAGTGGTATTAGAACAAGCCTTATTAGGTTAAATCATATAATGCTTTGCTTATAGTATAATGGCATAAATAAAAAATATGATATAATATTTTTTAGCATGTTTTTATTTATATGATGAGATCATATTCTTTTACTTATCATAATGAGATTATGTTGTATATATTATTCTGTAAAGGTTGCCCTGATATAGTGAAAAGTATTCACTATATAATGATGGTTGTCCTAGAATAATTATATATGTTAATTGATATATATAAATTTTATTATAATTAATGCTATTAGGTATTTAGTTTGATTTAAATTAGAATGTATATCGAGACCTTTTAAATCTCTCTTTAAAAATTTATATTAAGTTGTAGTGTAATTAATCTATAGCTATATTAGTCAGGATGTTTAATTGATCAATCGATGTCTAGGATAAATAGTTCTTGATTGGTAAAGAGAATGTAATTTTTTAATTAATTTTATTATCTAACCTGATCAATTTATTGATGTCCAAGGAAAGCAACAGGGGGACTCCCACTTCTCTTTCACTTACCTAGCCGATTCGATTAATTTAATTCTAGATTGAAATGCTTAGTATTATATTTACTATATTAAGGCCTTCCTTCATACTAGATTCTTATTATATCCAGAACCGTATTAGTTTTGTTGTGTAACCATAAGAACTATCATGGGAATGATGTAATATTAATTTAGTGCATTGAGATGCTTACAGCATTTTGAATATACTATTTTATTGTGTAACCACAAAAGTAGTCATATTTCATTTTGATTGTATTGAAATGAAGGGTTCTTTTAAACTAAAACATTAAAGTTTGTTGTGCTAACACAAGGCTATTAATGTTTTAGAAGCAAAAATTTTTTGAGAGTTGCATAAAGTGCAATTGGAAAGAGTTTCCTACCTTTGAACTTATAACAGGTTTGTTGTGCAACCACAAGACCTTTTCTAAGGAATTAGGATCTTATTCTCACTAAGAAAATCAATAACAGGGTTATGATTTTTTGATTAAATAGTGGAAGACATAATTAAATTAAAGTCCTAATTTAATTATGTTTGTCATCATGAGTTGTTTGCTTATATATTATTTTTTATTATGTAGATTAAATGGCTTCTTCACTTTCATTGTGTTCAATTTTGGATTCAAATAAATTGATTGGTCAAAATTATGTTGACTGGTTAAGAAACCTAAAAATAGTACTCAATCAAGAAAAACTCTCCTATATTCTTGATGCTCCTGATCCTAAGCCATTAGAAAATGATGCCATAGATGAAGATAAATCCACATATAAGATGTGGCAAAATAATTTTCTTACTGTCATATGCATCATACTTGCCTCTATGAATAATGAATTACAGAGGCAGCATGATGGCATGGACACTCAATCCATATTGCTCAATCTAAAAGAGCTTTATGGAGAGTATAGTAGGACTGCTAGATATGAGATATCTAAGCAATTATTTCGTGCAAGAATGATAGAAGGAACATCCATACAAAATCATGTTTTGATGGTAATGGACCTAATCACTCGATTAAGTCAATTAAGTTTTGTTATGGATGGAGAGTTAAGTCAGGATTTGATCCTACAATCACTTTCAAAATCATTTTCTCAGTTTATCATGAACTATCATATGAATAAACTGAATTTTTCTTTACCTAAGCTATTAAATATGCTTAAGATAGCAGAAAGTCATATCAAGAAAGATAAGGCTCCTCTTCTTCTTATGGAAGGGATCTCCAAGAAGAAGGCAGGCAAAAAGGGTTCAAAAAGAAGGTAGAATCCTAAAAATGGAATAAATAAGAAGAGAAAGGGGAAGAAGGTCTTCAGATAGATGATCTATTTTTACTATGGCAAAATAGATCATTGGAAGAGAAATTGCAAGGCTTACCTTGCAACTATGAAGTCTGGGGCAAATAATGCACCGAAATGTATGTATGAGATACATACTATATTATCATTAAATTCTTTCATTTCAAATTCTTGGATATTAGATACTGGCTGTGGTTTTCATATCTGCAAATCTTTGCAGGGGCTATGAAAAATTAAGAGTTTGAAGAAAGATGACTTCAAGCTCTATGGCACTGGAGGAGAGTCTATCCAAGCAGAAGCTGTAGGAACAAATATATTGAAGTTACCTTATGAAAAGATCTTAGAGCTTACAAATTATTATTATATGCCTAAGATCATTAGAAATATTATATCTATACCCTTGTTATTAAAATAAGGTTATAGTCTTAATGTAACGAGCGAAGGTTGCTCGATCAAATATTCTAATGAAAATATTTGTTTTAGCATAATTAGCAATGGTTTGTTGACTCTATGTTTGGATGACAATATATTTCATATTGATAAAAATGAAAAACATAAGAGAGATGACATAAATAATACTTTACTTTGGCATTATCGATTAGGTCATATTAGTGAGGCCAGGATTAATAAGTTATACAAAGAAATTTTTTTTAATCCCTTTAATTATGAATCATTGGAAACTTGTGAATCATGCCTCATGGGTAAAATGACCAAGATTCCATTTAGTGGACATAGAAAAAGGACAAATGAGTTATTAGGACTTGTACATATGGATGTATGTGGTCCTATGACAACTCAAGCCAGAGGAGGATACTCTTATTTTATTACATTCACTGATAATTTATCTAGGTTTGGATATATGTATCTTATGAAATACAAATTAGAAGCCTTTGATAAATTTAAAGAGTATCAAAGTATGGTCAAAAAATAAACTGGACAATGTATAAAAATCCTTCGATCTGATCGAGGAGGAGAATACTTATCTAGTGAGTTTCTTGACTATCTTAAAGATAAAAGAATTCTCTCTGAATAGACACCTCCTTATACACCATAATTAAATGGTGTAGTCGAAAGAAAAAATCGTACCTTATTAGATATGGTACGGTCCATGATGTGCTTCACTGAATTACCTATTTCCTTCTAGGGTCATGCTTTGGAGACTGCAATTTACATCTTGAATAGAGTTCTTTTCTAAATCTGTATCTAGTACTCCATATGACATATGGAGAAGTAAGAAATCTAATCTTAAGTATCTTAAGATATGGGGTTGTGCAGCTTATATCAAAAAAAATTTTGGACATAAACTTGATGCTAAATCAGACAGATGTCTATTTATAGGATATCCTAGAAATAGTATAGGATATTTATTCTACCATCCTACTAAACAAAAGGTATTCGTAAGTAGGCATGCCACTTTCATGAAAAAAAAATTTATCCTAGAAAAGGGCAATGGCATAAATATTGAACTTAGTGAAGTTCAAGAAAAACAAATAGAAATTTCTCAACCATATAATCACATAAAAACACCAGAACACATAACTCCTATCCGTAGGTCTAAAAGAGTATGAAATACACCTGTGAGGTATGGTTTCATTATTGAGAACAATGAAGCCCAAGTCATTGAAAATGATGAACCTCTGACCTATACGGAAGCAGTCAAAAGTAAAGACTCTTACAAATGGCTGGCTGCCAAGCAATCTAAAATAGAACCATGCACACCAACAAAGTATGGACTTTGGTGGATGCACCAGAGGATATAAACTATATTAGATGCAAATGGATTTCTAAGAAAAAGATTGGAGCTGATGGTCAAATTGAAACCTATAAGGCCAGATTGGTGGCTAAGGATTTTAAGCAAAAACAAGGGATTGATTATGATGAAACATTTTCACCTGTTGCCATGCTCAAATCTATTTGGATTATGCTTGCTATAGCAATATACTATGACTATAAAATATGGCAAATGGATGTAAAGACTGTCTCTCTTAATGGTTTCCTTGAAGAGGAGGTCTATATGTCAAAACCAAAGGGATTTGAGTCAAATGAGAGACCAAATCAGGTATGCAAGCTTAAGAGATCTATTTATGGATTAAAGCAAGCATCAAGGAGTTGGAACATCCATTTTGATGAAACAGTAAAAAAAATTTGGTTTTATCAAGAATGTTGATGAACCATGTGTGTACAAGAAAACTAGTGGGAGAACCATAGTCTTCTTGGTTCTATATGTAGATGACATACTCCTCATTGGGAATGATATCCCAATGTTACAATCAGTCAAATTATGGCTATCAAATAAGTTTTTCATGAAAGATTTGGGAGAAGCATCCTATATACTAGGAGTAAAGATCTATAGAGATAGATCTAAGAGGATGCTAGGCTTGTCCCAATCAAGGTATATTAACTTAATACTGAAAAGATTTAGTATGGATGGGAGTAAAAGAGGTTATTTACCCATGAGTCAAGACATACATCTCTCTAAAAAGATGTCTCCAAAGACACCTAAAGAGAGAAATAGAATGAGTTCTATTCCTTATGCTTCGGCTGTTGGATCAATAATGTATGCCATGTTATGTACAAGGCTTGATGTTGCTTATGCTTTAGGCATTGCAAGTAGATTTTAAGCTGATCCAGAAGAGGATCATTGGAAAGCTGTGAAAAATATTCTTAAGTACTTAAGAAGGACTAAAGATATTTTTCTTGTATATGGTGGTTCTGATCTTAAACTAGAAGCATATTCTGATTCCAATTTTCAATCAAACCCAGATGATAGCAAATCCATTTTAGGATACGTCTTTACTTTGAATGGTAGAGCAGTAAGTTGGAAAAATTCTAAGCAACCAACTGTAGCTGACTCAACCACTGAAGCAGAATACATAGCTGTAAGTGAAGTCGCCAAGGAAGCTGTCTGGATGAAGAAGTTCATCATTGAATTGGGAGTTATTCCTGAAATTAAGAATCCAATACCACTTTATTATGATAATACTGGAGTTGTAGCTCAAGCAAAGGAACCAAGGTCTCATCATAAATTCAAACACATTCTGAGATGCATCCATCTCATTCGAGAAATTATTGAAAGACAAGATGTAGTCATAGAATGAGTGGACACAAAGAACAACATAGCAGACCCATTCACTAAGGCTTTACCACTGCAACTGCTTGATCACCACCTTGATTGTATGGGATTAAAATATAAGGGTGATTGGCTTTAGTGCAAGTGGGAGATTGAAAGAAATATGCCCTCAAGCCAATTAATTTTTTTTGGAATGTTCTTTGTCTTCCAAACTCATGTAATGATATTTTTAATAAATAAAGGCATTTATTTCATCATATGCAGTGTCTTATTTAAGATTATGATGATCCCTATAAATTAGGGCTACGCTTTTAGGACTATGATGAGATCATACCAGTGAGACCTAAAATCTTAAAATCCTAATTTAAATATTCCTAGTCGATGGGATATTGAGATAGGGATCAATATTTTTCGATAAGACTAGCACATTCTTTGTATGCTCGATTGAGAGGATGATTGATCTCACAATAACTTGTGTATGATACTAATACAAGAATGTGGGTGCTCATTAGAGAATGAGTTCACTGAATTGATCCAAATTGAGAATATCTAATGGAGTCTTATCTACATGTCAATAGATGGTTCTCATAGTGGGATTTGTGTATGTAATCCTTTGACCTGAAACTACCATAGAATCTTATATATATAAATCTATATTTTGGTTCATACTCATTCATGACTCTATTATGTACGGGATGATCTGGATATGGTAGATTATATATATGAAGGTTGTGAGTAGGTTAACATGGAATCGATCTCTCTTGGTAAGAGGAAATAGCATCCTACTTGTTTCAATCAAATGATGATTCAGGAAGACTTTGATTAAAGCATGATGAAAAATTAGAAATGGTTTCTAATAAATGAATCATCATCATAAGATTGATAGAAAAATGAATATGATATTGGGGTTGACATATTTCCATACCTAGAGTCATATTCAGGATGCAGGGAGATCGAAGGATATAGTTGCATGGTAATTTTCACTAAAGAATATTTTTAGTATTTTCATCAAAATTTTTACATCTTTCGAGTCATCTTGATATGTTTCTAGACATTAATCATGTCTTATGGGTTTGATCAAATTAAAATTTTAATTTGATTATTAAATTAGAAAGTGTTCAAAATTAAGTCAAATTGGGTTGGCTAGTTTTGACCTAAATTGGTTTGGTTGAGTTCTAACCAGATTAGGTCAAATCACACCCAGACTCACTGCTGGTTGGATGTGGAATCCAATGGGTCACACACAAAGAGAATTGATTAAGGGTCTAATTAGATTAGACCATGTTTGCAAGATGAACATGCTAGCACATGTAGCAAACCCTAGCACCTGGTTTTGAGTTGGATTTGAATCGGCTTTCGATTTGGGCTAATTTAGATCCGATTTGAGCCAAATAGGATTTGGCCTTGAATTGGATTAACCTAGATTCATTAGGCTTCAATTGGGGTGCCATATCTAAATCCCACATGCCAGAGAGTCTCTTTCTTGCGCGTGGGAAGTCTTTCATGTGCAAAGAATTCTTTGGCGCATGTAATTAGTTGGCACCTACCTTCTTTGACTTTTTCCATTTTGTTATGTCACATAATTTTTTATATTGGCATGGACATCAGATATGGGGCGCAGAAGAGTCCTTCTGCAGATGAAATACTTCATTATTATTTTGAGAAGGGATTTTTTGTCGCCTAAGACCCCTTGCCGCCCAAGACTCCATGCCGCCTAGTCCTCCTTGATGCCTCTTAGACCAAGTCAAAGTCTCTTAGGACTTTGACTATTCAAAGATTATCTCCATCCCTTCTTGCTGAATGGGCATCCCTTTTTAGATCCATTGGATGGCCTTTTTATATGATCTAATGAATGAAAAGGGTGGCGCCAAAGATGAAATATTGCGACTCTTCGTAAAAAACTTACATAGAATTAGTCCAAGAGTCCTTCTGCTTTAAGGCACCTCTTGGACTAAGTCTACATCTCATTATTTACTGATGAGGCATGAGATTGGCTGATGGGGTATGAGAAATTGATGAGGAAAGGGTGTGAGAATTTTAGTTGGCACCCCTACGTACATTATAAATAGGGGTGCGCACTATGAGTCTGTGGGTGTATGAAAATTATCTTTCTTTCTTACAAGAGTTTTTTTTTTATCCAATTTTCTTTCTTTTCTTCTCTTATCTAGACCTTGTCATTATAAGGATAAGAAGTCATCTTAAGACTAAGAGATTAGGAAGGAAAATTAAGAAGAAAAAAGAAAAAGAAAGAGAGATAAGGAGAGGCAAGGAAGGTGACATAAAGGCTAAAGAAGGTCTTGCCCTTTTTAATTAAAGTTCTTATTATTAGAACTCTAATTATATAAATCCGGTACTGGTGTCTTGATCAAGTCTCTATGTGGATCAATGTTGGAGGGTGAACACGTGGACACCTGGTGGAATCCCTGACGGACTGCTACCGACGATCAGGGTCAATTTAGGATTTAGCGATAAGAGGTATGTTCTAATACTTTCTTTTATATTATAAATACATGTTATATGATTTAATTGCTAATAAGATGGTCCTAAGATTTGGATTTGGTTTATTTGACTTCATATTTTTGCTTTGAAATCCGTGCTTTTACCCTGTACACCATTTCCATCAGAAGAATCTATACATGTTATCTTTGATGAAGCTAACAATCAATTTTTGAGAAAAGAAGATGTTTTTGATGATAATACAGGAATTCTCGAAGATGGAATAAAGGATCTAAACTTGAAGGACAATAACACTCAAGACAAAGATAAACCTACAATAATCTTGGAACAAAGCAATGATGATGAGAATAAAGCATCTAATGATCATAGAGATCTACTGAAGGAGTGGAGGTATGCACACAGTCATCCAAGAGAATTGATATTATGTGATCCTTCGCAAGGGGTAAGAACTAGATCCTCTTTTAAGGATACATTTGATTATCTTGCATTTGTTTCTTAAGTAGAACCTAAAAACATAGAAGAAGTTGAATAAGACTCTAATTGGATGCTAGCCATGCAAGATGAACTAAACTAATTTGAAAGAAATAATGTATGGACTCTTATAAATAGATCCATAGATCATCCTATAATTGATACAAAATGGGTATTTAGGAACAAATTAGATGAACATGATAATGTTGTAAAAAATAAAGCTAGATTAGTTGCTAAAGGATATAATCAAAAAGAAAAAATTGATTTTGATGAAACATATGCATCTGTAGCAAGACTAAAGGCTATTAGATTGTTACTTGCTTTTGCCTATTATATAAATTTTAAATTATTTTAAATGGATGGAAAAAGCTTCTTTTTGAATGGTTATATTGCTAAAGAAGTATTTGTAGAACAACCACCCAAATTTAAAAATCACTCATTTTTCAATCATGTATATAAGTTAAATAAAGCACTCTATGAACTTAAATTAGCACCTAGAGCATGGTATGAGAGATTGAGCAAATTTTTATTATAAAATAATTTTATTAAAAGAAGTATAGACACCACACTATTTTTGAAAAAGAAAAATAATGACCATCTTGTAGTTCAAATATATATGGATGACATCATATTTGGAGCTACTGATTAAATTCTTTGTCAAGAGTTTGCTAAGTTGATGTAGAGTGAATTTGAAATGAGCATGATAGAAAGCAGAATTTCTTTCTTGGACTACAAGTCAAACACTCAAAGCAAAGTATTTTCATTAGCCAAACAAAGTACATCAAGGAGATGCTCAAGAAGTTTGGCATGAAAAATGAAAAGAGGATCGGCACACCCACGAGCCCCTCATGCAAATTTGATAAAGATGAAAATGGTAAGAATGTAAATAAAAAGCTCTGTAGAGATATGATAGGATCCCTACTTTACTTAACTGCAAGTAGATTTGATATATTATTTAGTATATGCATGTGTGCTAGATTTCAATCTAATCCTAAAGAATCACACTTACTAGCTGTTAAGATAATTTTTAGATATTTGATCTACACACACAACTTAGGTCTTTAGTGCTCAAAATAATCCTTCATTGAATTGATTGGATACACTGATGCAGACTATAGAGAATGTAGAATTGATAGAAAGAGTACCAGTGGCACTTATCAATTTTTAGGATTGAACTTGATCTCTTGGTATAGCAAAAAGTAGAACTCTGTATCACTGTCAACGGCCAAGGTCGAATATGTTGCTATAGGAAGTTGTTATGCTCAAATACTTTGGATAAAACAATAACTCGAAGACTTTGGAATTAAGCAAAATAAGGTACCTATTAGATGTGATAATACTAATACCATAAACTTGACAAAAAATTCTATTCAATATTCAAGAACCAAACATATTGAAATTAGACATCATTTTATTAGAGATAAATGGACTGCTGTGTGGACATCAAATACCTAGATCGGGAACACTTCTATATTGGATCTTAGATCCGGTAGCAAGGATGGAAAAAGCTGGGTATCCTAGAGGTAAATATTTATCCGAACTTGATAAGAGAATTTTTTTACAACATTAGCTTTGAGCATGGATCGAAGGTAGAGTCCGTTGTGAAAGGAGTGCATATTTCCTTAGATGAGAGAAAAATAGGATAGCTTCTCGAAGTGCCAAGGATAGGGATTAGCTCTCAAGTGCATCTTAGAAAGGAAGAATGTTAATGAAAATATATAATTAGTCTCACATCTTCTCTCGATTGAGATGAGATTATTGCAATCTTTTGTCAGTCACATAGTTTTTCCTAAGGTAGGAAGACATGACTGAGTTGCAAAGAGAGAACTAGGTGTCATGTTCTTTATGGTGACTGAAACTTCCAGCAGCTTTTCCTCTCTTATGCTTCAACAACTGAAGGATACTGCCAACAAAAGCAAGGCCTGTTTACCCTATAGAATGATCTTCATCTTAATCTTCATGGACTTTCAAGTTAATCTAGAAGGTGAAGACTTCAAAATGTTGGCTCACACAGACTTCAACAATCAAGGAACATTAAACTGGATGAAGTTTGTAAAAAAAGATGATAGATGGGTGAGGGCAAATGAACATGCTGCAAATGAGCCCAAAGAACATAGATCTCCATCCCCTCCACCATCACCATCTGCTGCTGGACCCTTTTTCACTACACCAGGATCCCCACACTCTCCTCATGTGCCTCCTTGTCATGCACCAGCACCTCCCTCAGCTTTTGATCAAGATCTTTTAATTGAAAGTCTGGTAGAAGAAGTGATTCATAAAGTATCTGAAAAGTTTATGGATATACCATCCAGTGTGAGGCATCAACTCTTTATAAGCATTAAAGAACAAAGAATATCTACTGAAGGTCAGACAGAAATGCTTAGCTAATAAATTAGTAGATTATCTCAAAGGCTAAAAATTTTGGAGAAGATAAGACATCAGCTCAGATTGAACTACTCCTATTCGAGAATGCCAAAATTGCACAAAAACTTGAAGAGAACATCATTATTCAGTGTACCATGGCTAAAGTCCTTATTTCCATCCTATGGTAGATTTTGAGTTGGATTCCATCCTCTTCTAGACCATCACCTTGGCCTAGACTTGCTCCTCACTTATCCTCTACTAGATCCAAATCTTCATCTGAACCCATCATTGAGTTCCTCTCTGATGAGGACTAGGTCTAGTATCTCCTTTATTTTGACTTTCGATTTAGGTATGTTGGTATGAGATTCATTTTTTATAAACCAACATACATTTCTATCTATGTATTATTACATCTTGCAATGAAATCAATCCTTTTTATGTTCTTGCCTTTTTATGATCCTCTTATTATTGTGATTTTGATGCTGACAAAAAGGGAGAGAAATATGCAAATGTATAATTAATTCAAACTAAAATACAAATGTATAATCAATTCAAACTAACATACACAAAAAGAGATTTTTATAAAATGAAATGATTGAAATGAACAAATACAAAATGAAAAGAACGTTATTCAAATCCTATTCATTTCATGAGAGCATACATCAAGGAAAAGCTTTAGCATAATTTTGCATTCATTAGTTCATGATATACATATTACTTATACTCCTTTTATGGCTTGCTTAATGTTTTGTCACCATCAAAAAGGGGGAGATTGTTGAACCCCCTAAGTGATTTTGATGATGACCAAACATTGAAGCAAATAATTACTAATATATTTTATTTTAAGTATTCTATTGTCAGAAGAAAGAGAGCCCTTTGATCAAAATAAGAAAGACATAAAATAAAATTCAAATAAAAATTGAATCTTCTTGATTGGTGCAAAAATTCTCTCAAAATTATCTTGGAGTAGTCTTTGAGATGTCTCAGAATTTTTTTGAGAGCTCTCGAGTGGACTGGCATGCCCCAAACATAATTCTAGCTCAATTTCAAGAGGTCTTGAGTAAATCTCGAGAGCTCTTGATCTTAAGTGATAGAAACTCAATTTTTGTGCTCTAAGAGTGAGAAGTCTCGTAGGATTCTCGAGAGGTCTCGTGGTTCCAGCAAGACGTCTCATTCAGAATCAAGAGGTCTCAATCTCAAATGAGCCATTTTTTTTAGAAAGCTAATTTTTCATGCGACTAAAGACCAGAACTCTCCTGATCAAATTGAGAGACCTCATAACCTGGCGAGACATCTTGAGACATTGAAAGGTCTCAAGACTTGGCGACAACCTTTTGACGGGATGTTTCAGATCAAATTTTTTTGATCCCAATGGCTAGTTGCTGCTCTCGAATGATCGGATTTTATTTTTTCTAAGCTTCAATAATCACTAGAAGAGAGAAAATGTTGCGGATATAAAAGAAAGAAGGCTTATTTTTAATTGATCCAAGAAAAATGAGAGAAAGCGATGCACGCTCTATTCTTAACGAATACCCAATCTCCAATCAATCAGTTCTCTCAAGCTTTGAAGAACCCTCAAGTGTATTAACTCTACGTATTCAAAGAGGCTTTCAACGAACTATAAGAATAACTTTTCTACTCATTCAAAGGGGCATTTCAAGTTGTAAAATTTTTTTTCCCTTTTCGTGTACTTGATTTCAACGGGGGCTGAAACTTAGGTTTTGGGATTTTTCTTTTCTCTATTTATTCAAATTGGTTTGTCTGATCCTTATAAGGGTTGAGGTTGGTGAACCTAGAAAAAAACCAACTAAATTTTTGGATAGTGAGCCCAAAAAAACTATCCATAGGTGCTGGAAGAGCATCGAACCGCTATAAAATTCTCTTATTTGTGTGGGTGCTCTTGATTGTGTCTTCTATTTGCTCTCACATTTGATTCACTTAGGATTTAATCATTTATCACCACACATATCTATTTTAAATTTTTGAAAATCCAATTCAGCCCCCCTTCCCTCTTAGGTTGTCTATTTGGGCAACAGGGAGGAAGAGTTTTGGTTTTTCATAACACTATCTTATAGGATTTGAAACCAAAACCAATTCCTATATTGGACTTGGTCCACCACTTAATTTTCTTATGAGAAAGAGAGGAGAGGAGGGCATGCATGAGAAGCCTGGGAGAAAGATATTTGTCACACAAAATAAGAGAGAAAGAAGGGCGTAGGGCGTGAGGGGCTAAGGTGGTGCAAGGTGGAATCCTAGTCTTACTAGGATTCATCTATGACTTGGTCAAAGTGATTTTTCAAACCAAATTAAATCAAAACCAAGTCAATCAAATTAAATTAGATCCTAATCTAATTAAAAATTTAATTAAATTAGATTTAATTTTAATTTAATTTTTAATCAGATTAGAAAATTGGGTTGACCCGAGTCCTAGTTGAACTAAGACTAGTTTTTCCTTGCACTTGGCTTATCCAATAAGCCAATTGAACTTGATCCAATCAAGTCCAAATTAAATCTAATTAAATTATATTTAATTAGACTTAATATCAGTTCTTTGGCTTAATTAAATTAAGTCAATTAGTATTCTAGTTGCTAATCAATCCTTCTGTAATACTTGCATTAGATTAAACATCAATCATGTCGATTGTTTAATCCTAGAATAATTTTTAATCATTAATCAACCATCCGATCAGATCGTGAGCTCTAATGTGTGTGACCTCATAGGTCTGAATCTAAGTCGATAGCATAAGAATAAATTTTGATACTAATTTAAGTAACCATCTAGCAATAATATCTGACGGTCGGATAGGTCGAATATGTAGAACAATATCCTTAGAATTCATGTGGATATAGTTTTCATATAATTCATCCCCTTGACCAAAATGCTCATAGAACATCTCAGAGTTTAATTATTAATTTTGATCAGATTGTCCATATTGTATTTCAAAATATCAAATTCATCTGATAGATTATCCTGGCCAAGATTTTGCTATATTGAAATACAGTGATACATTCTTCTCCAACTCTTGGAGTCATCAATTCCATCTTGATCATACTCCAACTTTGCAAATACTTGATTGTGCCTAGAAGTCTTTCATTACTGAATTAGAAATTTAGTTAGTCCAGTACCAAAGCATAGTGAGTTGCTTGCAAGTCACTGAGGTAATCTGAGGTCTAAAGGATACTTATACCTATGTCCCATAGAGACATTCTCAATAGTAGAATATTCTAAAATTGATCACGTTCAGTGATGATGTATCCATACATCTCATCTGCATGCCATACCAGTGTCTCCACACTCCTTGATTAAGAGGACAACTAATCTATATGTCATACAATGACCCATGCTCAATAGACACTATCATCCTAATTAACAGCCTATCATTTGATCATAAACGGATTTAAGGACTAATCGATAAATCTTCTCTTTATCGAAGCTAAATAGTTCTAAGAACTTCATCATAATAATGAAGTTCGTTGGAAGATGAATACTTTATGATGAAAAATATTTAAAATATATTTTATTGATTAATGAATCAATTATAGATACAATATAGCACAACGGTCAATAGACTGATGATTGACTTGAGACACATTTTCCAACAAAGGTGATATATGACACCATTACGACATAGGATTTTGAGGAAACGTGGTCACAATTCATGGAGAAATATAAAGAATGCAAGAAAGTAGATTGGTTAAATGATCTTTATGAATGTTTGGATAAATGGATTCTAATTTACCTTAAGGATACATTCTTTATAGGTTTCTATGACATTATATTTGATTTATGTGCATGATTGCAAATTTCTAGCATATGGGGATATTTAATGGTTCTCCTTTTTTTTTTGTAATCTTGTACATGTATGTCATCTTCACAGAGGAGCTAAAGCATCAATCACTTCTTTGATGGGTTCATAAATTCAAAGACTACACTCAAAGATTTCATCGATAGGTATGAAGTTGCCTTAGAGAAAAGATATGAAGCAGAAAATGAACAAGATAATAAATCATTGCAAACAAATGCTTTTCTAAAGATATTCTCATCTTTTGAGAGACAAATAGCCAAATATATAAGGCGCAGATTCAAAAAATTTTAGAATAAGATTCTTGAAATGGCTGCATCAAATGCAAAATTAATTGGAGAAGTTGATAATTGTGCTATATATTCTATAAAGTTATTTAAGATGATTGAAGTTGATGGAATAAGCAACGAGATTATAAAAAATTATATCATTTCATATGACAACCATTTGGAGGAGGTTAAATGCTAGTGCCGATCCTTTTAGTTCAATGGATACTTATTTAGGCATGCCTTATTAGTCCTTCATCAAAGCAAAGTGTTTCATATTTCAAAAAAATACCTTTTAAAGAGATAATGCAAGGATATGAAATACCAATTCAATGATTTTGACTACAATATTAAATTTTATGATAAAAATATTAGAAAATCATGATATGCACTCACATTGTATAGATTAAGATGTCCTAATACATTTTTACGAAATCCTATTATATTTCATAAAATTCTATTACAAATGTGACATTCTATTAATTTTAAATATACTTTGATAAGTCATCGGATGATGAAGCTTATAGAGAGATAGCCTCCATGTTCGAAGATGCATTTAATTTAGTGATGGATGATCTAACACCATTATTCAAAAGAGCAGTGGATGCCAATTGTACAGCTCAGCCAAGTACACAACTTCTTATCCAAGATCCTAAACAAATCGGCATAAAATACTATCTAAGAGAGAATAGAATTAAGAGTGGACTCAAGAAGAAGTTAAAGAAAAATATGAACAAGATTTCTGTTGATAAATTTTCTGAACAAAACCAAAAAAGAACTACAAAAAGATAAAGAAATACTTTCCATCAAAAAGCAAAAGTAGTCCAACAAATAATTGAAAGCACTATACCATCTGTCGATCAATTTTTGGATGAATTTGATGCTTATGTATGCAATCAACTAATACAAAAGATAGTATAATTAGTTTAAATTTCATGCAGTCTTGTGTAATTTTATGATATATGTAGAAATTTATAACATCATGTATCCAACATATGATTTACTATGGTAAAATAATGAAATGCTATTTTAACATATGATTTCAGAAATTAAGTTATGGCACAATGAATATGTGCAGAAATAATATTATGACATCTCTCCATAAAAATTATGATACTCCTACACAAAATTTATAACACCCTTACAAGAAATGCTAAATTAAAGTTTTTAACCCCTCCTAGATCTTTCTATAATCCTTTGCTAATATGGCATGGAGAAAAAAAAGACAGCAAATATATATATGAAAATAATATTATAATACTTTTTCATAAAAATTATGACATCCCTACATAAAATTTATGACATTCCTACAAAAAATGCTAAATTGAAGTTTTTTATCCCTACTTCTAGATTTTTCTATAATCATTTGCCTATATTATGACTCACAGGATATCATAATATGGTATAGAGAAAAAAAGATAATGAATATATGCGGAAACAATATTATGACATCTCTCTACAAAAATTATAATACTCCTATACAAAATTTATTGCATCCCTACAACAAATGCTAAACTAAAGCTTTTAACCACTTCTTCTAGATCATTCTATAATTCCTTGCCTATATTATGATTCACAAGATGTTATAATTGGGCATGGAAGAAAAAAGATAATGAATATATGTGAAAACAGTATTATGACATCTTTTCACAAAAATTATGACATTCCTTCATAAAATTTATGATATTCCTGCAAGAAATGCTAAATTGAAGCTTTTAACCCCTCCTTCTAAGTCTTTTTATTATCCATTCAAAAATTTATGATGTTATGATATTTTTGTATAACATTATGACATCCATTTAGAAATTTATGATATCTAGGTACATAACATCTTATTTTCAAAAAAATGCATGAATTGAAATAAATAAAGTAATAATATTCTAGTTTGAAAAAATAACATACAATTACTCTTTTCATTAATGTTAAACCGATAACATCCATTGAATTATAAATTTTTGATCCAATTATAAAAGTTAAAGAACTAAAAAAATATCATAATAAATATTTAGTTTTTTCATCCTAATTTTTAAGCACTCCTTTTATTTTCTGATTGAGGCCCTCCTTCAAGATTCTTGCTCCAAGCTATCGCCGATATTGATTGATATCATCTTGTGTGAAGTTTCAATGGGTTGGCTTATCTTTGCAAGCAAGAAAATCTATATACTTTAAACAATAGAGGCCACAATCTAGTGAACCACTTGGCTGAGAAGGTCATTCATCATTTTCCACCATATCCCACTTCATCACTTCTTCATTATCATAAAAGATATGGAACATTAGACCGATAATTTTTTGCCACTTCTTAGCATTGATTTTGTACTTAGCATTGTGCTTTATTGAATTTAGGTGCATCAATACTTTTTTTTTCATGTCAACTGCAATCAGGTGCTAGTGAGCATTATCTAAGTTGATGATAGTGAAGAGATATCTAAACTTCTTTTTCTCTTTATCACTAACTCCTTCAAAAATCTGACTCCTAGTCATACCAGCAAGCTCATGAAATGATGATGGAGAGGTCATACATATCCCAACAGTCATAATAGATGAAATGAGGCATTTATGGTATCTCTCTGAGTGCTCTCTCCAATTATTTATTAGGAAATCCTGCCCAGTATCGATAATCTATCAATGCAAAATAAAGTGATTAATAAAATATAACTTTAAGTGTACTAAAATCATGATATAAAATATATAAAAAAAGTGAGTATCATAATATATAAGCATAACAAAAAAATAAAGGTATACTCAAATCCTTACATCATCAACTATCATTTGATCAATGAAAAGATTATGAACATACGACCTTGTGATATTGCCTCCATGTTCATTGATGTAAACGATCTCTTTGCAATAAAAAAGTATAAAGGATATCATAACACAACATCTTCAAAGAAAGGTTATCGTACATAACAAAAAAAATACAAAAGACTTACGAGCTGATGCTTTCCTCCAAAAAATTTTTAATCAAATTTTCATCTTCTTCAAATTGTAAATTATCTTATTTGGCTTGTGATGGGAGGACTATCTTAGACTTTTTTATGGGCGGAATGGTCTCAAATCTAGGATCCAACTTTAGATATGAGGTTTTTCGCTCCCGAGGTTGTCTCTCCTAAGAATTGAAGGGATCGAAGATAATTGTTTGTCCCTCATAAACCCCTCCTTCTTAGGGGTGTCCTTCCTCTTTTTCTCCATCCTTTGTTGTTCTTCCCATATGACTTCCACCTCCTCTCCATCATCCCCCTCCTCCCCTTCATCCTCTTCTTTATTTGCAATGTCTCCCTATTTGAGTAAAAAATTTAGGAGGTTCTCAACTATGACAAGCCCTTCCTTAATCTCCTCAAGTTCAGTCTTCATCTGCGCATAGGTTGCACAGCATATTTTTGGGTTCGAAGAATTTTTTTTGGACTGATAAGCCACTGCTGCTCTGATGTAGGGAGAATGGCATCCTCCACCCATAAATAAAGAAGAAAATTAAATTAAATTAATAATTCTAATGATAAAATGTAGAATACAAAAGATTGATGACATCATGGCTCATCTTACCAACTCATGGGCTGTATGTTGTCAACCCGAATATTTTGGGGCTTCGAGTGGCTGTCATGCTACTTCAACAGTCTAGGTAATTTATTTGGATTAGATGGGAATTTCATTATGCTATACTCAAAAAATCATACCTGCATATTAGCATTTTCTATATTAAAATTATGAAAGAATTCTAATTTATTAATTACGGTCATTTCTATATATGAATTATTCTTACCAATAGAGCTACCAAACAGCCAAATAGGGTAGGCTGCCTCCTATCCTTATCACACCTCTTTGCTTGGACTAGCTTTTCGGATCTCAAGCAATCAACAATCTTTAGGAGACCCAAAAGTGTCAAGTCCTTGATTGTAGAAGCCCAGTCAATTACTTCTAATTGAGATAAATCATTCAAGTAAGGGATGAGATATTTTGGACATGTTTGATTTAACTTTGGTGCCAAAAATATTTCGAGCATGTACGCAATCCAAAGTCTGACAGTGTCCTTAATGTCCTCTCATCTCTTTGAGGACTGAAGTTGGGCAATCAATTTTTCCAAACCCTTATGGTGAAGGTCCAATTTCGGCCCAAATCTTTGAAATAACCTTTCCTTTTTATTTGGGCCCATGATAGAGATCTTGTTCCTATGGCATGGAAGACCTACGATCAGTGCCACTTTCTTCATACTGAATCCAAGTACTTTATCCCAAAAAGTAAACTCATCACCTCCTTTATGACATCTGATTATATCTACAAGAAGTGGCCCTTTGATTATGAATGGCTGCATATTGACGAAGGCATCAAATGGGGTATTCTGAATTATATCTACATGAGCTTTTGAAAAACCCATCTCCCAAACATTCTGAATATAAATTGTTGGCTTACAAGAATTCTTAAAGAGTTGTAAGGGCTTCACACTTACAAACTATCTCATAATTAGGAAACCAACTACAACATGAAAAAAATAAAAATATCATATTATAAAAATAATTTCTATCAATAGAATTATGACAATCCTTCATAACAATTATCAACAGAATCATGACATCTTTTCTTAAAATTTATGATACCCCTTTACTAAATTTATGACACTCTAATAAGAAATGCTAAACTAAAGCTATTAACCTCTCCTTCAAGATTTTCTTATAATTCTTTGCCTATATTATGACTCATGGGATATCTTAATATGGCATGAAGAAAAAAAATAATGAATATATGTAAAAATAGTATTATGACATCCTTTCATATAAATTATAATATTTCTATATAAAATTTATGACATCCCTATAAGAATTAGAGAACTGAAACTTTTAACCCCTCCTTTCAAGTCTTTCGATAATCCTTTGCCTATATTATGACTCACAGGATGTAATAATATGACATGGAGAAAAAAAGATAGTGAATATATGTGAAAATAATATTATGATAATTTTTCATAAAAACTATAACACTCCTATATAAAATTTATGACATCCTTACAAGAAATACTAACTAAAGTTTTTAACTAGTCTTTCTAGATTTTTCTATAATTCTTTGCCTATGTTATAACTCACAGGATATCATAAAATAGCACGAAGGAAAAAAGATAGTGAATATATGTGGAAAAAGTATTATGACATCCTTTCATAAAAATTATGATATTCCTACACAAAATTTATGATATCCCTATAAGAAATGATAAACTAAAGCTTTTAAGTCCTCTCAGATCTTCCAATAATTCTTTGTCTATATTATGACTTACAAGATGTCATAATACGGCATAGAGGAAAAAAGATAGTGAATATATATGGAAATAGTATTATAACATTCCTTCATAAAAATTATCATACCTTCACACAAAATTTATGACACTCCTCCAAGAAATGTTAAATTAAAGCTTTTAACCACTTCTTTCAGATCTTTCTATAATTCTTTGCTGATATTATAACTCACAGGATGTCATAATATGGCATGGAGAAAAAAGGACAAGGAATATATGCAGAAATAGTATTATAACATCCTTTCACAAAAATTATGATATTCCTTCACAAAATTTATGATATCTTTACAAGAAATGCTAAATTAAAACTTTTAATCCCTCCTTTAGGTCTTTCTATAATTCTTTACCTATATTATGATTCATAAAATGTTATAATATGGCATAGAGAAAAAAGGATAATGAATATATGTAGAAACGGTATTATGATATCCCTTCGCAAAAATTATAACATCCCTATATAAAATTTATGACATCCTTATAAAAATACTAAACTGAATCTTTTAACCCCTCCTTCTAGATCTTTCTATAATCTTTTGCCTATATTATGACTCACAGGATGTCATAATATGGCATGAAAAGAAAAAGATAATGAATATATACAAAAATAGTATTATGACATCCCTTCATAAAAATTATATATTCCTTCATAAAATTTATGATACCCCTATAAAAAATGCTAAACTGAAGCTTTTAATTTCTTCTTTAAGGTCTTCCTATAATTCTTTACCTATATTATGACTCATAGGATGTTATAATACTATATGAAGAAAAAAGATAATAAATATATTTGGAATCAGTATTATGACATCCTTTTAAAAAAATTATGACATCCCTACATAAAATTTATGACACCTCTGTAAGAAATGCTAAACTGAAGTTTAACCCTTCCTTCCAAGTTTTTCTATAATCCTTTGTCTATATTGTGACTCATAGAATATCATAATACGATATGGAGGAGAAATGATAATGAATATATGCAGAATTAGTATTATGATCCTTCTTCACAAAAATTATGGTATCCCTACAAGAAATACTAAATAGAAGCTTTTAACCCCTTCTTCCAGGCCTTTCTATAATCCTTTGCCTATATTATGACTCATAGGATTTAATAATATGGCAAGAAGAAAAAAGATAATGAATATATGCAGAAATAATATTATAACACTCCTTCACAAAAATTATGATATCCCTACATAAAATTTATAACTCCCCTACAAGCAATGCTAAACTGAAGCTTTTAACCCCTCTTTTTAGATCTTTCTATAATCCTTTGCTTATATTATGACTCATAGGATGTCATAATATGGCATGAAGAAAAAAAGATCATAAATTTTAAAATATTACTTGGACATTGTATATTTTTTTTACCATTTTGTGGTTCTTTATTTTCTTCTCTTTCGGATGTTGAAGGGGTGTCATCATCTCCAGTGTAAAGAATAAGTGCTATGCTACCTTCATCTGCACTTTCTCCTTGCATTGCTGTTGTGTTCGCCATCTCTGTCTGAACGTGTAACCCTTAAAATCTATCTGTAGAAAAAATTGGGAGCCCTAAATTTGTCTTCATCTTAGTTGTTTGCTCGGATATAGAAAAATCTAGACTACTATCAAGATGAAAATGTAGATAATTGATGAGATTGAAGAATCGCCAAAATAATGGAGTACCTCTCCAAGATAGAGTGGAACTGTCGGCTAGCTCTGAATTTTTTTTTTGTTTGCAACTAAATCGCCAAATAGCTCTATTTTGCCACTCTTTTCTTTTTTTCACGAAGAGACGAGGGCAAAAAAGACATTCCAATCATTTGAAATGACATCCAGACATGACAAGGAATGGATTTTCAAAACCATCGAACTGGCATTTAATGCAGATCATTTGCCATCCCATCATGCCAACTCGGATCCACATGGACCAATAAAAAGAGATAATGGGGTGCAACTAGAATTTTCTACAAGAACATAAACTATCGGCTTATAAGAATTCTTAAAGAGTTGTGAGGGCTTCATACTTACAAACTATCTCATAATTGGAAAACTAATTGTAACATGGAAAAACTAGAAATATCATATTATGTAAAAATAATTTCTATCAACAAAACTATGATAATTTTTTACAAAAATTATCAATAGAACTATGATACCTCTTCTTAAAATTTATGACATCTCTTCACTAAATTTGTGACACCCCTACCAAAAATGCTAAACAAAGCTTTTAACTTCTCCTTCTAGGTCTTCCTATAATCTTTTGCCTATATTATTACTCATAGGATATCATAATTTGGCTTGAAGGAAAAAAGATAATGAATATATATGGAAGTAGTATTATGATACCCCTCTATAAAAATTATGACATCCTGATATAAAATTTATACACCTCTACAAGAATTAAAGAACTAAAACTTTTAAGCCCTCTTTCTAGGACTTTCGATAATTCTTTGCCTATGTTATGACTCATAGGATGTCATAACATGACATGGAGAAAAAAAGATAGTGAATATATCTGAAAATAGTATTATGACACTCCATAAAAATTATGATATTCCTACGTAAAATTTATGACACTCCTATAAGAAATGCTAAACTGAAGCTTTTGATCACTCCTTTCAGATCTTTCTATAATTCTTTGCCTAAACTATGACTCACAGGATGTCATAATATGACATGAAGGAAAAAAGATAGTAAATATATGTAGAAAAAGTATTATGATATCCTTTCATAAAAATTATGACACCACTAGATAAAATTTATGATATCCCTATGAGAAATGCTAAACTAAAGCTTTTAACCTCTCCTTCTAGATTTTTTATAATCTTTTGCCTATATTATGACTCACAGGATGTCATAATATGACATGAAAAAAAAAGATAGTGAATATATACAGAAATAGTATTATGATATTTCTTCATAAAAATTATGATATCTCTACACAAAATTTATGATATATCTATAAGAAATACTAAACTAAAGCTTTTAACCCCTTCTCCCAGATCTTTCTATAATTCTTTGCATATATTATGACTCATAGGATATCATAATATAGTATGGAGGAAAAAAATAATAAATATATATGGAAACAATATTATGATATTTTTTCATAAAAATTATAACATTCTTTCATAAAATTTATGACACTCCTATAAGAAATGCTAAATTAAAGCTTTTAACCCCTCCTTCCAGGTCTTTCTATAATTTTTTGTCTATATTATGACTCATAGGATGTCATAATATGGCATGAAGGAAAAAGGGCAGTGAATATATTCAGAATCAATATTATAATATTTCTTCATAAAAATTATGATATTCCTATATAAAAATTATCATATCCATGTAAGAAATGCTAAACTAAAGTTTAACCTCTTCTTCCAGATCTTTCTATAATTTTTTGCCTATATTATGACTCATAGGATGTCATAATATGGCATGAAAGAAAAAGGATAATAAATTTATGCGGAATCAGTATTATGACACCCCTTCATAAAAATTATGATACTCCTATATAAAATTTATGATACTCCTACAAGAAATACTAAACTAAATCTTTTAACCCCTCCTTCTAGGCCTTTCTATAATTCTTTACCTATATTATGGCTCACGGGATTTAATAATACAGCATAGAGAAAAAAGATAACTAATATATACAGAAATAGTATTATGACACTCTACAAAAATTATGATATCCCTACATAAAATTTATAACACTCCTATAAGTAATGCTAAACTTAAACTTTTAACTCCTCTTTCTAGGTCTTCCTATATTTTTTTGTCTATATTATGACTCACAGGATGTCATAATATGGCGTGGAGAAAAAAAACATAAATATCAAAATATTACATGGATATTGTATATTTTGTTTATCTTTTTATGGTTCTCCATTTTCTTCCCTTTCGGATGTTGAAGGAGTGTCACCCCCTACTATAGAACTGGGCTATAGCAGTAGTTTGTAATTGCTATCATGGTCCAAAAAATCACTGCTATAGACTATGGCAGTGGTTAGCTAACCGCTGTCACTACAGCTGTCGCCATAGATCTAACCGCTGCCACTGCAACCATCACCGTAGATCTATGACAGCGGTTATTGAAATCACTGCTATATAGATCCTATTGTAGCAGTTTTTAAACCACTACTATATTATTGAAACCGCTGCTATATAGATCCTATTATAGCAGTTCTTAAACTGCTATCATAGGCTTATCTATGGCAACGGTTATAAAATCACTGTTATAGATAGTCTGTGGTAGCAGTTATGGAACCACTGCCATAGCCTTGTCTATGAAAGCGGTTATGTAACCGCTGTCATAGATCTAATGCAGCGGTTAACACATTACCTACGGTAATGGTTAGCACGTCTATGGCAGCGGTTGTAAAATCATTACCGTAGCTTTTGAATAATTAAAAAATATAAAATTTTTAATTTTTTATATATTTTATCTGATAAATATAGAGATATATAATACAAAAAATATTATAAACATAAAAATATTTCTAAAATGCTAAAATTTTATTATCGAATAAAATTTATTGTAATATTTTTTTAAAAAAAAATACATCAAAAGTCTTCTAAATCTACATCGTCATCATCCCCGAGAGATGGAGCATGAGTTGAAGGCAAAGCTGGAGTTGGAGTTGGAGCCAAAGTCGAAGTTGGAGCTGAAGCTAGAGCTAGAATGCACACCAACATATCCTCAAAGCTCGTGAAGGCACCCCCAAAACGTGTGTTGAGTATTGATACCATGTCTCTCATGATGCCCTCCAAATGAGATACGCGCTCCTCAACCTGATCTACCCACATCACAGCATGATCTGTCCATGCCAATGCTGCCTCAAGCTCCTTCCGACTGACGACATCAGAAGCCTGTGAAGAGACGCTCACCTTAGATCAATAGCTGATCGGCGTATGTCTAAGCCTGCATCGGATCCTCCCAGAGTGCTCAGGCCCCAAGACCTAAGATAGATGGTCATGAGGGCTAAAGATATCCAGGCCCTCACTCGCGAGCGCATCTAACTGATCATGTAATTGTAAGTGCAAATAAAATTTTATAACATATGCTATAATACTAATCATATATACTAATATATTTAATATTTATAAAAATCCTTCCAATCGCAGCATTCATTGGTCTGTCCTTCTTGTCCGTACAGCTGGATCAGAAGATCTCGCTATGGCTAGGCATCACAACATCTCTCATCATCTATAACAATGGATCAGTTTATCAGAAACATGAAAAAATATCAATTTAATTTATCTACTAAGATTTAAAATTTATTACCTCTCTATGCACACGACTGGCCATAGACTCATGGTCGAGAATGTGCATATACTCCTAGGCTGCCCGATTCTTCCAGTTCTGATGAAAGGTAGCCTTATAAGTATTCAAATAAATAATAAATATTTAAAAAATATTTAAATATAACTTTAAATGTATTAAAAAATTTAAAAGTTAGTAAGTTTACCTTAAACTTTTGGCTCCTCCAATGTATAACCATCCTCTCCCACTGACTCGGAGGACAGTCCTGTATCCACGGAACAAGCTCCTCTGAAGTATCTCGTCGGTGCTTGAGCCATCCTCTGTGGAGCTTGATCTTATAGCCCCGATACAACTCTCGATCTTCTTCAGTCAGGCATCTCGAGCCTTCTCATGATTAGAAAAGTTGTACCTCCTCTGCACAAAGTTATCAAAAGTCGGTTATAAAATTATTCTAATCAAACATAGTGTAAACATGTAAAATGCATAAATATAATTAAGATGCACTTATCCATATCTCCTTCCACACCCAGTCCCTGATAATATCATCCATTAATCGCTAGTCTCTAGGCTCTACGAAAATAATATCTAACAGCCTCACAAGCACTCCAAAAAAGGAATGCATCTGCCATGCGGTCTCCCCTACTGGCCTTTCCTTCGCTTCGCACTATACCATCACCTGATGTTGGCGGTTCCACACATACGCCATACGTGTGAAATCTTAAAATATCATACTGGATGATGCATCTACAATGAAAATATGTTATGCAAATATATAAGTATATAAATACTATATAAAAATAAATAAATAATATAATAAAAATATACACTCAGATATTGATGGAGTAGCATGTGTCGGAGATGTAGATGACGGTGGAGGCTCAGATGCCGGTGGAGTAGATACCATCGGTAGAGTAGATGCCGATGGTGGAGGTTTCTAAGTAGTCGATGCAGAGGTGGATGGAGTATGCTCCGATTGCTCCTCAGATGCTGAACTCTGCATAATCCATCGAAAGGCAGGGGTGAAAGCTGGATGGCATTTCGGTGCCATCATGATCTACAACGTTAATGAACATTAACCAATATAATATGTTGAATAATAATCAAAGATATTGCCTAGCTACCATCCATATAATTACATATAAATATACGAATGCCAAAAATTATGTACACTAATTAATTGATGGGTCTATTGCTATGCAATACAATAAATAAAAGCAACAAGATAGGGGTTCTCTTAGCAACTGGAGGTTCTCTTAGCAATCGGCACGGCCCACTGCATAGCCTACTGGCACGATACGACCCAAGGCACGAACTATCAATATGGCACGGCATAGCCCAAGGCACGGCATGGCCTACCGATATGGCACGGCATGGCCTACCGACACAGTACGGCAAGGTTACATTTTCATTCAATATTAGGTTAAATTTAAACTTTAAGGCTAAGGAATAGACTTATAAGAGCATTTAGGTTAGGCTTATGGAATATTTATATGAATTGAATCTAGCTTTTATTTTACTGATTATTAATAAATTAGTTGAGGGTTGGTGTTCAATTTGGATGATTTTGACTCGTGTCTAGATTTTATGTTTCATTTTGACTCAGATTCCAAAATCGGATTTGAATACTCAGGATCCATTAGGGTCTGGATCTGATACTTCAAGTATGGATCCATCGAATATTCAGATTTGGATCTGGTATCAATAATTAAAATCGAGTTCAGATCTGAATATCTAGATTTCGATCCAAATCCAATCCATTGACAGGTCTAGTCCAGTGATTAATAAATAATACTATAAAATTAAAATAAAAAATATATCTACGACTATAGAAAGGGGGTCACACCAAAAGCTCTAAGGGTTATCGGCAACGGTGCTAGAGGAAGACGACGGCGCTAGAGGTAACCTACGAAACAAGAGCAAGATAGTGAGATAGAGAGAGAAGAGAGAGAAAGAGAAAGAGAAAAAAGAGAGGAAGAGGGGGCCCGGAGGGGCACCGTGATGGGAGGCCAAGGGGTGGGAGGGCAGGGGGTAGGTGGCCAGGGATGGGGAGGGCAGGGGTGGTGGCGGTCGCGGGATGGCGAGGGTGGGCGATGGGCGGTCGGGGATGGGGAAGGTGGGGGACGGACGATCGGATATGGGGATGGCGGGGGCGGGCGACCATGGCTGGGGATGGGGAGGCGGGGGGCGGCGGTCAGGGAGGGAAAGGGGTGGGCGGTCGAGGATGGGAGGGCAGGGTACGGGTAGTGGGGATGGGGAGGGCAGGGGGCGGGCGGCCACAATTGGGGATGGGGAGGGTGAGGGGCAGTGGTCGGAGAGGGCAAGGGGTGGGTGGCCCTGAGATGGAGAGGGTGGGGGATGGTGGTCGGGAGGGCAAAGGGTGGGTAGTCGGGGAGAGCAAAGGGTGGGTGGTCGGGCGGCGGTCAGGGATGGGGAGGGCAGGCGATAGGTGGCCTGGGATGGAAGGGCAGCGAGTAGGCTACTACGGTCGAAGATGGGGAGGGGGGGGGCGGCGGCGGCGATCGAGGATGGGGAGGGAAAGGGATGGGCGGTTGGATAGTGATAGGGGATGGGGAGGGCAGAGGTGGTGGTCGGGGATGCGGGGGGCGGGCGGCGGTGGGATGCATGGAGTCTCACCGATGATGGAGAGGAGGGAAGAGAGAAAGCATGCATGGAAGGAAAAAAAAATTAAAAATTTTTAACCTAACCTATGGCAGCGATTTTCGATCCGCTGTCATAGATCTATGGCAGTGGTTATTGAAAACTGCTGTAATAGATCTACGACAGCGGTTTCATAACTACTGCCATTGACTTATAGCAGCGATTTTCAGTAACCACTACCGTAGGTTGAAAATAATTTTTTTATTTTTTTTAAATATTATATAATTTTAAAATTTAATGTCCATCTTCATCGTTCCTTATCTAAATATTTATCATTAGAGTATCGTTACAAAATGTTACCTCAATCCGATGGCCCTAGCTTCATCGATCAGAAAAATTTGATTTCGATGATCATGAACGATGATGCGATGACTGATAGATGGAGATCTTTGATCAATCCAAAAATCTATAATAATAATCTTGATGATATTTGTAGTATACTATCAAAATTTTACTTTAATTGGATATCGTTATCATGTCAATTTAGTATGAAATTATTTTGACCGTTAAATTAGAAACAAGCGATCAAAGGGCTAAATGGCATCCAATTATGAGATAATTTTTTAGTTAAATAATTTTTATTATAATTTTAATCATTTTATATGGTGATGATAGGAAAATTTAAATCATATTCATATGAACTGTTCATGTTAAGCAGAAATTGCAAAAGCACAAGTACATCCATATAACAACCAATAGAGTTCAAGAATGGTTATCAAGCGACATATAGTTTTAGATCATTTTTAGTCTCACGAGTTGAATTTTATAATCACCACCATAAAAAAAGATGAAAGTAGTAGCCAAGATCATTTATAAAAAAATTATCTCATAATCGAACATCATCTGGTTCTTTGATCACTCGTTTATCATTTAACAGCCAAAATTAACCTATACTAAATTGACCAAGATAATGATATTTGATTGAAATAAAACTTTGATAGTACACTATAAACATAATTAAAATCATCATTACAAGTTTTTAAACCTATCGAAAGTCTTCATCTATCAGATCATCGTATCATCTTTCATGATCGTCGAAATCAAATTTTTCTGATCGATGAAGCTAGGACCATCGGATCGAGGTGATCTTTTGCGATGATACTCTAATGATAATTATTTAGATAATGAACGATGAAGATGAACATTAAATTTTAAAATTATATAATATTTAAAAAAAAATAAAAAAAAAATATATTGCAATGGTTGCAAATAACCGCTACCATAGATCAACGTATAGCAGCGGTTACAAGGAACTGTTGCTATAGGTCCGATCTATGGCAGCAGTTATCCTAACCGCTGCTATAGATCGAACATATGATAACGATTAAAAAGAACCGCTATCATAGATCGGACCTATGGCAGCGGTTAAAAAGAACTGCTGCCATAGGTCAGACTATGGCAGCAGTTTCTTATAACCACTGCTATAGGTCGGTCCTATAGCAGCGATTCTTTGTAACCACTACCGTAAATTTTATTACAGCAGTTTTGAAAACTGCTGCAATAGTATACATTGCCGTAGACTCTTTTTGTAATAATGACCATCTCCAGTATAAAGAATAAGTGCTGTACTCTCTTCCTTGATTTGCACTTTCTTCTAGTGTTGTCTTTGTGTTCGCCGTCTCCATCTGAATACATAACCCTTAAAATCTATCTCAAGAGAAAATTGGGAACCTTAAATTTTCATCTTTATCTTAGTTGTTCGCTCAGATATGGGAAAGTCCAAATGACTATCGAGATAAAATTGTGGACAATTGATGAGATTGAAGAATCACCAAAACCAATGGAGTACCTCTCCAAGATAGAGTGGAATTGTTGGCTAACCCTGATTTTCTTTTTCGTCTCTTTTCTTTTCTTCATGAAGAGACGAGGGTAAAAATGACATTCTATTTATTTGAAGCGACATGCAGATGCAGTACGGAATGAGTTTTAAAAACCATCAAACCGACATTTAATGTAGGTTATGTCCTATCCCATCATGCCAACTCGGATCCACATAGACCAATAAACAAAGACAGTGCGGGATAGGTTGAATTTTCTGCAATGCGTGTAATGCAAAAAGAATTACTCATAAGACATGGAGCACATGAGAAGCTCCGACCCAAATGTCCACCTATCGGGCTATTTATTTGGACCTTATTTGATGGGATATCACAATAACTTTAAGTCTATGCTAATATAGTATATTCAGATGCCACTTGACATTGTTTTTATTTTCTTGATGTTAAAATAAAAAATATAATTTTATTTTTTATATTTAAATTTATGTATATAAATATATTTTATATAATTAATTTTTTTTAAAATATAAATATAATAATGATGGTAGAGATGATGATAAATAATGGAGGAGACTATTGAGGTAGTGGTAGTGACGGTGATGATAGTGATGGAGGTACCAACAATGTAGTAATATTAGTAATGATAGTGGTATAGCAAAAACTATAGTGGCAAAGATTATAGAGATAAGTAGCATGGTGAAGATAGTAGATAGGCAGTGAGGCAAAGATAATTGCAATGATGATGGGATAGTAGAAATGGTGGCAATGGTGGTAGGGATGATGCTGGTGGAAATGATGATAATAGCAATATGTTGGTAATTATAAAAAATATAATTTTTTTATTTTAAAAATAATAGAAATAATTTTTTATTTTTTAAAAAAATAATAAAAATAATTTAAAATTAGAAATAAAAATAATAGTGATAAATATATTTTTATCTTGATTTTTATAATTTTATTTTTAAAAATAAAAAATAAGAAATAAAAAATAATATGAATTATTAGTTTTTTTTTTTTTTGATAGGATATTTTTGCATACTGTGCTCCCTTGACTAGGTAATAGTGCATGCCTTGGTTACGTTTTTGTACAATAAAATTATTATTAAATAAATTATTTTTATGTTGAGTACTTATGCAACTAAGTAGGGTACGTCGGATTCGGCGCACACCACATGGTACTCATAGTCAAAAATTAAGCTCATGGGTCAACGATAGCTCCGTAACACAAAGTACGTCAATTTCATCATTTAGAAACCCATGGAAACGAATTGACCTATAGAAACCTGAAGCCCATTTTTGTTGGCCGCGTCCGATCAACCCTTCCCTTGACCTAAGACCCTCATCGATCGTACCCTTACAATTATATGAAAGCACGAATATTTTCTAATTTTTTAATTCTGAAGAGCAGCTCCCGTCAATCTTTTCTTTTTTTTACTTTTTTCTGTTTTTTTTCAAGATATCTCCAATTAATCCTATCTCAATTTGTTGTTGCGGAAGTGTGCAGTTTTTTGCTGAGATAATAAATAAATTTACATTGTCTTCAAATGACAAACACTATGTCTCCCTTCCCAATGATCATAATTTTCATCTTATCCGAGGTTTCAGGTTTAAATCTTGGATACTGCATCAATTAAAGTGCAGATGAGCGTCTAAAAATCTTTGATGAATAGGACCTTTTTTGCGGTCTACATTGATCTTTGATTTCTGAGTCTTTGCTAGCTATCTTTGCACACATTGATACACTAAGAGAGAATTCTTTATAACGTATAGAATGAAAAACCAAACCATGGAGAGTGGGCTCTCATGATGGTTTGATGACAAATGTCTCCGAGTGAGTTGAGAAGGATCAAAATATCGATGCTACCATCATTTTATTTTAGAGTAAGAGATTTTTTTTTTTAATTTTTTTTTATTTAGATGGCATGATCAAATGATTCTTGAGTAAATACAACCATTAGTACCGGCCTGAAGTAAAGTCCTCAATGGAGGAGCAATTTCCTTAGCTGTTTCATAGACAATGGGGCCTAAATGGCTTTTCATATAGAAGGCAATCTAATCCGCCTTACTATTCACCTCCCTAGCTATATACATGCTTAACCTTGAATAAATCCAATGTCAAAATCATCCTTCAAGGGTCCTCCATGATATGGTGAGATGGCCAAAGTAGGTGAATAGATATGATAACCAACTGATCATAGTCTTTGAATCTCCATCAAAGCAGTATGGGATGTTTTGAGGACCTTGATGCCTAATTAAGGCCCTCCTAGGCTCCTCTCACCTTCACCATAGGGATAATGACATCATAGAGGTGACACTTGCTATTAGAGCAGATCCCAAGCTACGGATGATAAAGCCAACTCCACCATTCAGAGCAGATCACAGGCTATAGATGATAAAGCCAACTCCACCATTCATGCCACCATCCAAAATGCTACCGTCGAAGTCCATCTCAAGGAAACCAAAAGGTGGGAGCACTCGGTCTTCCTAATAAAGTATATCACCTTAGGAGATGCGGAGGTACGGTGTAGGAGATCTTAAATTGAATAAAGTCAGATAGCATGTATAATTTTGAAAAGGCAATTGGTTGCAAGCACAAGATCTATTGTTCTTTCATTGTAGAGAAATACTTTGCTCACCGTGGCAAGTGAGCTTCCACGCTCACCGCTTGTGGTGAGTGGCTCATGTGCGGGCCTGTGGAAAAAAAAAAAAATTTACGGAGCACTATGCTTTTTTTTCGCTCGAGTTCGCATGTAAGTCAATCACCATGAGCGATGAGCATGGAAGCTCACTACCTGCAGTGAGCAAAGCATTTTCCTTCATTGTAACGATCGATTGTGGGCCTAAAATTCTTGCTTTGTTGCTTTGTCTGGTCTTCTACAAGGAAAAGCGAGAGACTCCAAGTATACTAATTGCTACCCACTTTTAGCATTATGGGAAACTTGTATAATATTTCTTTCATCGGACATTTTCTATATTGGGTTGGCTTCAGCTTCCTTGTTTTTTCGCCAATATGACTATTGCCATGGGATCTCAACTTAGGTTGGAGTCGCTTGAGGAAGACAAGAAGCATGAAGGACAGTCGGTTGAAGACCTGCAAAATAAAATCTTCATTGGAGTTGGCTCCGGTGGAGACCCTCCGCTGCTCAAGTAAAAAAACTGTGGAATTGATGAGAGAGATAAAGTATGATGGAATAGATAGCATACCTATTTTGGTGGTCCCTTCATTTTCCTGTTTACAGACCAAATATAGAGCCATAAATGAGAGGAAGCGATAGGGGTGTCCACTCTCTCCTGATCACATCATTCTGAAAGTCTCACCTAGATATTCTAGAGCCTAGTGACCAATATTGCTTTGCCCAATAGGAATTAGCCACTTTTATTAATGGCTTCAGCATGGCCTCCTAGGATTGGACAGTTGATGTGACTACAGGCAGTGTGTAATCAACCATTTTTCTTAATGCTATCATGGATGGGTTCTATCAATCCTACCAAACATGATGATTACAAGTAAAGTGAGTGGAGATCATTGGTTCGCCATGTGTGGTTGGCCGAAGTACATGTTTCCGATCTAAAGGTCAGCAATCGATGCTCAGGGTCTCAAGAATTATGGCTAAGGTGCTATGACCCCAAAACTATTGCCCCTCTTTGCTTCCAAGTCCTAGGAGCTCGGACTTGGAAGTGAAGTCCTTCGGAGATGGCCCTTGAGCCATCCTCAAGTGGGCAAGTCTAAATCCTCCGATCTCTAATTTGGTTGGTTGCTTTGGTATATGCGCCTTGGATGGCGGGGCTTTGTTGATGTGTAGAATCGGCTTGCAGAATGCAAGCAGATTGAGGTGCACATGCCCCCAGGAATCAATGCCGTCTTGCAAGTCTGATTGCCTTTATGGGAAAAATTGGAGTTGTAGGTCATGATTTCTAGTGGGATAGAAGCCAATCTTTTCTCCCATCCGCACGTACCGCATGGTAGTATGGGAGTTTTGAGGCGCACATCATGAACTGTCCCTCGAATTTGAGCGACCAATGGATCGACGCAGTTCCCCAAGAGGCACCACTCCAAGGGTGCTAAGTATTATAATCTTGTAGTTTGATGACTAGATCCACACCATTCAAGAATTTCTATAAATGGGACAGGCTCTTAGCAGGATCTTGTTACTAAAGCAAGTTTCTTTCCCACCAGCATGAAGCCTTCACCAAAATCCATTAAAAATGCTCTAAAGGAGAAGGCAATCATCGATGTCTCTACCTCCGCCTTTGTCTAAGGTTTCGAGGACTATAAAACCCACTTTGGGCAGATGCTTCTACAATTGGACCATCAACATCTCCACCCCAGTAATGTGACGACAAGGTTAGAGTTTTTTCATCATATGAGGACTGAATACTCATCTTTAACTCCATGATCAATGCCTTCTTTCTAGCACTTTTTATAAATATAAAACTCTTAGTAAATAAATAAAATTGACTTTTATAATTATGGTGTCTGAATGCACTTGGTATAATGTGTTGGAGTCTATTAGTGCGAAATCTGATTGATGCTAGAATCGGTGCTAGAGTTGGAGAGGACGAGGTCGTCGCTGGTAACCTGCAAAACAAGTCTCATCCAGAGTTGGGGGTGGTGGCTCCGGCAAGACCCTCTGACGATCAAGTTAGCTCTTTTGGCCAACAGAAATGGAGTGCTTAGAAAAGAAAATGATAGAATATTGAGAAGGAGAAGAGAGCTTCGGAAAGAAAGCATATTTGGAGGGTCTCTTAAATAGACTGAGTCTATAACAAACTAATAGTGACAGCCATAACTATCTGATAGTGGATCGTTCGGAACCATGTGAAGTTTATTATGGAGGATAGTGTCTGTTATCACGATGTGCCAACTTGTTAGAATCTGACAACTGAAGTTTGAATAGGGTAGCTACAGACGATGAAGAGTTTCTAGTTATTATTATTCCAGAAAAGCTCGAAGATTATCGAGATTGACCGTGCATAGGTTGTTGCTTGCTATATCGAGGGCATATGCCAAGGTCCCTTCGGCCTGCTTGAAGGGGTCCAGATGGAATCCTACTGGGAGTATCTAAGAGTAGCTCGATCGAGTGGAGCCCTTTAGGCAACTGAAAGAAGAAGTTCGGAAGGAGTTCGACTGTAGGAGAAGTCCAGAAGGAGTTCGACTGGTGGAGAAGTCTGACTGAAGAAGAAGTTTGGAAAGAGTTTGACTTATAGGAGAAGTCAGGAAGGAATTCAATTGGCAGAGAAGTCCGATTGAAGGAGAAGTCCGAGAGGAGTTTGACTTGTAGGAGAAGTCCGAAAGAGGTTCGACTGGCAAAGAAGTTTGATTGGAGGAGAAGTTTGAGTGAAGTTCGATCGACCCCCAAGCTGGCTAGGCTAGATAGCTCAGGGGGCTGCTCTCACTATTCAAGTTCATCCGAAGGGGATCCAATGATAGGAGGGTGGTCGAGATCGCTCTGGGACTAGATATTTAGTCAAACTTCGATAGGAATGGGTTTATCCTTAGCAATAGTCTTCCTACTCTTGAGTTCGAAACTTGAAGAAAGGAAGTACAGATGCAACTGCCGAAGTTCTTTTTAGCCTCTCACGTCCATCAGGATGGGATGTTTTGATGTCTACTATGCTGGCGCCAAAGCTTCATAAACGTAAGATGATACAGAAAGATTTTTTTTTGAGCCTTCCATTAAACTCTGCCTAAAGTACGGCACAATTAAGGATCTACCCATTGCCATTTCTCTTGCATGATGAGTGGGACACGCGGCACACATAGATCGACTGGATGAGATCTACAATTATGACTGTTTTGGGCTTTACTTGGCTATTAAGGGCTTTCTTCCTCCTTCGGAATCCATTCAGCCCGAGTTTTCTTCTTTTCCAAGTCTTTGCCTTCCTTATGCCTGAGAGTCCCGGTCCTTCTCGCATTCTCTATGCTTCCAGGCACTCTTCTACTTGATTTTCATCGTGGTCACCATCTCTCGCCTTTCTTAGTCAGCTTAGGTCAGCCTCCCATCCCTTCTAGAGCATTCATGCTTCTTAGATTCCTTGTTCTTTCAGTTTTCACTAGGGAGTCTCTGTATTTCAATTTTCTTGATTTTTGAAAACTTTTTTGGGATTTATTTTGATTCGTATGTCTTTCAAAACCTCCAAGTCTGTCGGTTCGTGGAGCTTGTCCGGGCTGACCTTTTTAGACCCACTCCTCTAGTCGAGATTAATCCTAGGAGTATGTCCTATCAGTCTTTTATCCTGGATACCATTTCTTCTATCCTTACTCTGAGTGATCTCTTTCTAATTAGGATACAGTATGACATCCCACCAGAGTACGATCTTGAACTCTCCAAATCAGACGACCATGCTAGTTTGCTTCCAGTCGATCGATTTTGTCTATACCTAGAAGCCTTGCACGCCGGACTTCGACTTCCACTTTCATCTTTCTTTGTCACACTTTTTCGCTTTTTGAATATTTTTTTTGCTTCCATCATACCGAACTCCTTTTGATCTATAATTGACTTTCTTTCTTTTTATCATCTGGCCAAAGTCCGACCAACTATCTTACTCTTTTGAAATTTTTACACCTTCAAATACCATCCTTCCATAAAGGACTAGTGGTATTTCTCCCCCCAGTTCGGTATGAAGGGGTAACTGAAAGATGCTCCTTCTTTCATTCATAATTGAAAGAAGAAGTATTTCTTCGTATGATGCCCAACCTTAATGCTTGACCTATTGAAAATATGCACTCTTCCCACATGGATCGACATGGCCGTCGGTGATTAGCCAAACAACAAGAAAGTACTTCTTAGAGATCTCTGCGGAAGCATGATCAAATAAATCAAGGAATAGAGAAGAAGAGAAGAAAAGATTTTTGAAATAAAAGAGCTTTTATTCAGTATATTTCAGCCCTCTTACAATCTTGATCTATTTCCAATATATATACTTTACAAAGGGTCAAGCCCAAGCTTATAGAAAACTCCCCAAATCTAAACAACCTACATACACAAAATAATAACCCACGAAAATTGAGCCGACCCGATTTTAGACTGAGCCGGCTAACTTGGACTAAGCCAATCCAGTTGTGTACCATACCAATAGTCCAAAAATGCTACTCTCTATCTGAATTTTTCTCTGAGACCTAGCCGACCCAGTTTCCAACTAAGCTGGCTCAGTCTTAGAGTAAGCCGACCCAGTTTCTGAACTTTACTATTGAGACTGATTCTTCTTCCGACTCGCTTTCATCTTCTCATGACCTGTCATCTCATATTTTCAAGACTTGAGAGTGCCACTTCTGAGCTCACATTCTCCATTTTGGTGCTTCCAAGTTCTTGTGAACTCATCTCTTCTTAACAGACTCATCCGTGCCACACATCTTTGAAAGTTATCTCTGGGGAGCACCTTCGTGAGTGCATCAAACTGATTCTTCTTAGTATAGACCTTCATCAGTTTCACTTTACCTTCCTCCACTAGCTCTCCGATCCTATGGTATCTCATGTCTATATGCTTTGTGCACACATGATAGACTGAGTTCTGTGCCAACAACAGAGCACTCTGACTATCACTGAATAGTATAACCTTACTCGACTCCAGCCCCAACTCATCAATCAGCCTCCTAAGCCAAAGGACATCCTTTACAGCCTCCGTTATCCCAATATACTCGACCTCTGTGGTAGACAAGACCGTGATTGGCAGAAGAATTGATCTCCAAGACATCGGTCCATCATATATGCAGAAGAGGTATCTAGTAGTAGACCTCCTTGTATCAAGATCACCAGCATAATTTACGTCAACAAATCCTTTCAGAGGACCTGAACCTTCACAAATCTTCACAGATTGTTCTTCAAATTCTCCCGACTATCCACCAAACACCAAACCAGAATTCCTTGTTCCATATAGATATCTCAATATCCATTTCAATGCTTTTTAGTGTTCCTTCTCAGGGTTAGCCATGTATCTACTAACCGTGCTCACAGCATGTGCTATATCTGGTCTACAGCATACCATAGTGTACATCACACTGCCTACAACATTTGCATAAGGGACTCGTTCCATGTACTCTCTCTTCTTTTCTGACTGGAGGTATTGTAATTTGGAGGGAGACATATGGCTCGACAATGGCATCTCTGCAGGTTTGATCTTCTCCATCCCAAACCTCTCCAGAATCTTCTGGACATACTTTTCTTATGATAAATGGAGCACTCCTTTGTACTTATCTCTACAAATCTTCATTCCAAGAATTTTCTCAGTTAGACCCAAATCTTTCATCTCAAATTCAGATGATAATACTCTTTTCAACCTTTTCACAGCATCCATGCTTCTACTAGCTATGAGCATATCATCTACATACAACAACAGGTATAGGGCATCTTCCTCATCTACATCCTTGACATAGACACAACAATCATGTTCACATCTACTAAAATCCAGGCTCAAGATAAAGCTATCAAACCTTTGATACCACTGACGAGGAGATTATTTCAAGCCATACAAAGACTTCCTGAGTAAACATACCTTTTTTTTTATCCCATCTTCATGAAACCATCTGGCTGCTTCATGTAGATTCTTTCCTCCAAAGTCTCATGAAGGAAGGCCGTCTTCATGTCCATCTATTCTAATTCCATATTATCCTATGCCACCAGTGACAACAAAACTCGAATAGATGTATGATGCACCACAGAAGAGAAAATTTTTGTGGAGTCAATTCCTTCCCTTTGTGAGTATCCCTTTGCTACAAGCCTTACTTTGAATCTGATTCCACCTTATTTTGAAGATGCTTCTTTCTTTGTGAACACTTACTTTGAGCAAATAGGTCGAGCACTCTCTAGAATATCCATCTACTGCCATGTCTGATTCTTCTCAAGTGATTCCATCTCCTCCATCATAGCCTGCATCCATAAATCATGATCCTCACTCTCCATAATGTCTGCATAATTCTCTGAATCTCCATTAGCAATGATGAGTGCATAGGAGATAACCTTATCAATGCCATATCTGATCGGTCTCCTAATAGTATGCTAGGGCTTGTGCAAAGCCACTCCCACTGGCACATCTCTGTCTGATGTCTGTGGCTTCTCCTGCACATCTGTCTGAACTGTCGGCCCTCTATGCTAATTTTTAATCTGAGATAATATTTTTTGGCCCAACTCCACCTCAATAGGAACACTCCTATAAATGGATGTAACCTGCATGCCATCATTCTCTGACTGGCCACTGCTGTTCATCTTTGTTTCTCAAGTTTCATCGATCCCAGACCTCCTCAAGATGCTCTTCTCATTAAAAATAACATTCCTACTGATCACTGACTTCTGTGCTTGAGAGTCCTACAGTAGGTATCTCTTGACTCCTTATGGATACCCTATGAATGATATCTTTTGAGATTTTGGATCTAATTTGCTCCTCTCGGTTGCCTCCATATGTGCATAGGCTATACAACCAAAGACTTTTAGGTGGCCAAGCTCCACCTTCTTTCCACTCTAGATCTCTTTTGGAATGCCTCTATTTAGCTTATAATGAGAGGACCTATTCATAAGAAAGTAAGAAAAAGTTAGAGCATCATCCCAAAAGGACTTTGGGAGTGATGTCTGTAACCTCAAACTTTGTGCCTTCTCAATCAGTGTCCAGTTCATCCTCTCTGTGACACCATTCTGCTAGGGAGTCATCCTCAACGTGTAATGACATTTGATGCCATTTTTCTCATAATACCTCCTGAACTCTAGGCTAGTATACTCTCCTCCATTGTCTGACCTCAGACACTTTACCTATCTCCCTGATTCCTTTACTTCAGCTCTTCAGACTCTGAATCGAACAAATACCTCTGATTTTTTTCTGATCAAATAAATCCATACCTTCCTTAAAAAATTATCAATAAAAGTAATAAAGTATTTTGCCCCACCTCTAGCTGATACAGAAGCTGATCCCCATATATTCGAGTGCATTAAATCCAGCACTCCCTCATTGTACTTGGTACTTCTGGCAAACTTCATCCTATGCTGTTTGCTAAAGATACATGGCTCACAAAGATCTATGTCCTCCTTCTTTAGAGCTAGGATTATACCTCTTCTGCTTAGTTCTGTGAGCCCACGGTCACTCATATGATTCATCCAATAGTGCCACATCCGATATAAAATCTACTCCTCCTATGCCATTGCTAGCACCTCTGCACTATCATTTACCACTAAGTCTTCTTTTCTATAAAGATTATTGCTCAATCTTCTACCTCTCATCACCAGCAAAACTTTCTTGAAAATTTTCAGACTTCCACTCCCAGTCTAGCTACTAAAAGCATAATCCTGCTCCTCAAGTAGCCCAAAGAAATTAAATTCTTTTTCAACTCCGATACATGCCTGATATTTGATAAATGTACGAATGATCCCACTGTACATCCTCATCCCGATAGAGCCAATTTCAGCTACTTTGCATGGATGATCATCTTCAAGACTGACACTTCCACCATCGGCCTTCTAGTAGGTAGCAAACCATTCTCGATGAGAAGTATAGTGGTGCGAGCATACTGAATCTAATATCCATATAGTATCGCACTCTGTGGATCTATTTGATACAACTAGCAGATCTTCTTCACTGCTCACAGAAGCTGTATCATCTCCCTTGCTGGCCTTCTTTTTTTCTAATCTCAAAAGGGGACTGAAGGAAAATCCTGATTTCCCGATCCAGGTTCGTCCAGATCTGATCAGATCAAGAGATATATTTTAAAATTTTTTCTCTTGATCCCAATCAGATCTTGATATGTTTCAGATCTGATTCTTATTATTTTAATAAATAAAATAAAATAAGATAAATTAAATCAAATTTAATTTACCTGATTTGCGTAATCCTATTACCCTGTAGATGATCCTGATTGCAGCGGAAGGTCTGGATCTAGCCATGCAAGCTCCTGGCCTCTACGGTATCACTGGTTGGATCTGAGATCCTCTTCTTCTCTATTCATGCCTCCAAAAATCAGATCTTAATCGATTGGAGGTCTTCAAACTCCTTTTGAAGATCAGCAGTCGTCCTTTGCAGTAGTGCAGCCTTCTTATTTGATCGCCTTTCTTTTGATCTGGAACGCACAACCTAAGTCCAAACTCTTTTGGACGTGAGAGAGAAAGGAGGAGAGTTTAGGCTGGAGGAAGAGGGGAGAGGCAGCCTTTGGGTGGGAAATCCTATCTATATCTAATTATGCATTTGGAATCGAATGCGTTGGGCTGCAAGGGTCTTATTTAAGACTAAGCGATATCCAACTCCTCTCCTCTCAAACCAATCACAACCCTTTGTGAAATCAGATCAAATCTGATTGGTTGGAATAGAGACCCCTGGATTCCTTCCTTAGAGGGTGCCTAAGACAGTCAAAGTTGGTTCTTAGAAGAACTCTAATTGGAATCCAAAAGGAGATGAGTCCTTGTCCAACAAGACTCCTAGGCGCCTCCTACTTGGGCTCACGCCACCCTTGGCGTGCGCCCTTCTCCTTGCCAGGTTCTGGCAGGGGGACAGGCCCCACCAGCTCTCCAATAGAGTGCATGACATGTGGTCAAAAGTCAAAGTGTCAATGGTCAACGTTTGACCAGTCAAAGGTAGACTTTGACACAAGTCAAAGAATAGAAATGGCAGGTGACCAAAAATGGCAGGTAGTGTCTTACAAATAAGTACAACCTTTTCTGACTTGGACAACCTCCTGTCAGACCATATGAAGCCTCTATTTGAGCAAAACTCCTTTGGCTCAGACAGGACAAACTTATTTATGATAGCAAAGAAGAACGTTATGTTTTAATCGAGTGCTAGCACGATTTTCTTGAACCTAATTGAATTCATCAGATCAATGAACTAGATCAGTTCAATTGATGATCACCAGATTCAAACCCCTTGTTTGTGACCTAGTTAGGTTCAGTTCTGTATGGTAATGGGATATGTCATGATCTCTATCATAGACATCATCGAGAATACTTTTCGATGGATCAGAACTCTTCTGATTCGAACAGCTAGAATGATCGATCATCTAAATCATTCTAATTGCTCCAAACCACCAGTGACACCTAGCAGTATATGGTGGCAACCCATAAGAGCTGAATGCGAACCTCTTGGTGCAGCTACCTGTGTGATTAAGTTCTTCTATCTTGAGCCCCGATCAGATTAGGGTTAAGGTAAACTCGTCAAACCCTAGTTCTTCATCATATGATATAATCATTCGATTCGAGTCTAATGTGAAAATCTAAATAGAAACTCTTTCTATTATTTCACTCTGCCATGCCATGGGCTTCAGACTTGATTCTTATGATTATCATAGGCTGCTCCTCTACCACCGAGAGTATATAGATCCCATCTTGATGCAATCCTATTCTACAATGAACATGCTATAGCCAACATACACCTCAGGGTTCCATATGGCTAGGAGACCGAGTAATGGTGTAGTCAAACTATAACACCCTCAAGGTGAACTGTCGATGCATCTCAATCAAAGAACTAGACACACTACTGCAGCATCGGATCAGTCATTGACGAGAAGGTAGACTCCCTAATGACTACTCGAGGTGGTCACGCTCAGTGCCCTCGTTCTCTAACGAGTACCTGTACTTTCGCTCCGGTGTCTCCACACCGTAGACTCAAGACTCATCTACTAAAGAGAAGCGATTGTACACCAACCTTTCGGATCAATCACCATCTTCATGATGATCCTATGGTCGGGAGCTATTTATGAGTTAATAATGATTATTCATGTCTTAAATTTTCAACTCTTGAAAATATGAATTATCATTACCATTAACTCAAAGGATGTATCACAGACACTAAATACACAGGTGTGATAGAAAATAACCCATTTTATTGATTATAGTCAAAATTACAATTTTGCCCCTAGAAGTGTATTACAAGTGTTAGCCAATTCTGGCTTCCGGAGCACATATATCTAACAATCTCCCACTTGTCCTAAAGCCAATTGGCTACAAGTCTAAGTCCCATCTTTTCAAGGTGGGCTTCGATCTTCTGTTGTCCCAACGGCTTTGTAAGTGGGTCTGCCACATTATCTGCGGAGTTGACTCTCTTGACCTCAACTTAACCCTTTTTGAGGTAATCGTGGATGGGGTGGTATCACCGTTTGCTAGGAACTCTTCCAGCACAAATAGTCTGCCAGATGTCGACTTTCGATCATCTATATCAGACATGAAGTCCGAGTCTGTGTATCCTTGAACTTGGAGTTCTCCATTACCAAAGACCAACATCATATCCTTACTTCTTCTCAAGTACTTAAGAATAATTTCCACAGAAGTCCAGTGTTCTTCACTGGATTTGACTGAATCTGCTTGTGACACTCCACAGGCATGGGCTATTATCAGGTCGTGTACATTAGCATGGCATACATGAGGCTCCCTAATGCAGAAGCATAAGGGATTTTGCTCATGCATTCTATTTCCTCAGTTGTGCTGGGCACATCTTCTTGGAAAGATTGAATACCATTCTGAAGGGTATTAATCCCTCTTTGAGTTTTCATACTAAACTTCTTTAGTACTTCCTCTATGTACATCTTCTGTGAAAGTCCTAGCATCCTATTTGGTCTATACTATAGACCTTAATTCCTAGAATAAAGGATGCTTCACCTAGGTCTTTCATGGAGAATTTCTTGGACAACAACATTTGACTGATGTCAACATGAGAATATCATTCCCAATAAAGGAGGATGTCATCCACGTACAATACAAGAAAGACAACAGCGCTCCCACTGACCCTCTTTTGAAACACATGGTTCCTCTTCATTTTTGATCGAAATCAAACTTTTTTGATCACATCATTGAAATGAGTGTTCCAGCTCCAGATGCTTGCTTAAGTCCATATATGGACCTTTGCAGCTTGCAAATCTTGTGATCAGTTATCACGGGATTGATGAAAGCCTTAGCAGCTGTTCCATATAGATATCTTCCTCAAGATATCCATTAGGAATGCGTTTTTACGTCCATTTGCCATATTCATAATCGAAATAGGCTACAACGGCAAGCAAGTTGGCGGATGGATTTTAGCATAGCTATCGGGAAAATGTTCACTGATAGTCCAATGCCTCACGTTGGACTATAAACCTTTTGCCCCACCAGTTAGCCTTGAATGTCTCCACATTCCCATCTGCCCAATCTTTCTCTTGAAGATCCATTTACACCCAATAGGTACTTATACCTTCTGTGGATCTACCAAGGTCCAAGACTTGGTTTGAGTGCATCGAGTCGATCTCCTGACTCATTGCCTCAAGCCATTTCTCGGAGTCGATATTCTGATATCGCCTCGTTGTAGGTTTTGGGATATCTCCATGAGCACCATACCTATGAGGAACATTTCTCTACGTCCTTGAAATAATACCTAAGTATCTCAGGGCGGGAAAACTCTTTTCATCTACGAGATGGAGGAGGTAGTGTTCTTATGGTCAACCTAATTTGGTTTCCAATTGGTCCTTAGCTCTTTTACTTGTATGAGACTTTCTCATCAAGCTTAATCTGCTTTTCCAATGCCACTATCTTGAATAAACTATTTTCAGAAAATATGGCATGTGACTCACAATCACATTGTGGTCTTCTGGAATGTAGAAATAGTATTCCTAATGACTTCTTTAGGATATCCTATAGAATCGACTCTAAAGGACCTAAAACTCTAAACTTGTCCGCTTGTGTCTTTTTGACATAAGCCGGACAACCCCAAATTCTGAGAAGACTCAGACTTGGTTTCTTTACCTGCCATATTCATACGGTGTGGTAGGACGTTTTAGAGGGAACCCTATTCAGTGATAAATTGAAAGTTAATAATGAATGTCCAAAGAAAATTAAAGAGGTCTTGGTGAAGCCTCATCACTGGATGAACCATATCCATAGAGTCCGATTTCTTCCATTTTGAAAACCCGTTGAGTTGAGGTTGTTCCTGGTGGAGTCCATTGGAGAACTATGCCATTTTCCTTAAGATAGTCTTAGGAATTCCGGCTAAGTATTCACTCCTCGATCTGATCGAAGAACCTTAATGATTTTCCAGTTTTTGTTTTTCTACTTCATGTCTGAATTCTTTGAATTTTTCAAAAGCTTCAGACTTATGTCTCATAAGATACACATACCCATACCTAGACAGATCATCGGTAAAGGTAATGAAGTAGACAAAATTGCCTCTAGCCGGCACATCGAATGGGCCGCACACATCAGTATGTACTAGGGCAAGGAGATCTGTGGCCCTCTCCCCATGTCCAACAAAAGGGAGTTTAGTCATTTTGCCTTGAAGACAAGATTCACAAGTTGGATATGACTCAAAAGTCAATGGACTCAATAGCCCATTTTTCTCCAATTTGTTAATCCTATCTTCTACTATATGACCTAATCTCAGGTGCCATAGATATCTGTCGTTTGGACTATCCCTAGGTCGTTTGGCATTCATGTTTTGCTCGATAGTTAAGACCATTAACAAGGAAACCATTTGCAATTTTATTTCTTTCATAAAGAATGTTACAATGGTCCTTAAAGAAGGTGATCACATAACCTTCTTGTGCTAAGCATGAAACAGAAATCAAATTCCTGCTAGCTGCAGGCACATAATAACAGTCTTTTAAAACTAAGTCTAAACCAGATGGTAATTGAAGAGGGTATGTTCCCACAGCTACTGCAGCAACTCTTGCTTCATTACCGATGCGTAGGATCATGTCTCCATCTCTTAGCCTCCTGCTATCCTCAAGACCCTGCATAGAAGTGCATAGGTGAGCACTAGATCCAGAGTCAAGCGCCCAACTGGATGCAGAAGAAACCGTAAGGTTAGACTCAATAACGAGCATACCTCTAGAAGGACCTTCCTTCTTGTTTCTTAGGGTGGCCAGGGTAAGTAGGGCAGTTTCGCTTCCAATGGCCGTCGCTGTTGCAATGGAAACACTTTCCTTATGACATCGACCTTCTTCTTCGTTCTGCTTCTTCTTCTTTGATCCTTCCACCTTATTGCTTTTCACAGACTTCTTTTTCTTTTTCCATAAGACTTTCTTTTGGAAGAAGTCCGTTCCATAGCAAGAACTGAGCCTTTAGAACCTTTCATAGAAAGCTCAGCGGTAACCAGCATATTCATCAACTCGGCCAAGGAATTTTGAAGTTTATGCATGTGGTAATTCATGATGAATTGCCCATATGCATCAGTCAAGGATTGCAGAATAATATCGTTCTGCAGATCCAAGTCCAACTTCACACCGAGCTTCTCAAGCTCTTCCATGTCCTTGATCATTGTCAGACAGTGATCTTGGACTGACTGCCCATCACGCATCTTAGCCTTAAAAAGTCATTTTGTGACTTGATATTTGGCTGCGCGACTCTGTTCACCAAACATCTCCTGCAGGTGAGCCAACATTTGGCGAGCAGTCCCGATATCTTCATGTTGGCGCTGGAGCTCATCAGACATCGAGCCCAACATGTAGTATCTGGCCTTATTGTCTTCGTCAATCCATTTTTCCAGAGACGCTCTCTGTTCAACAGTGGATGGACGAGGCTGGTAAGGTGGGAGGGTCCTGGTCCAAAACATGTGGTTAACTTCTCTGAACCCAAAATAATTTTGTAGTTCCTGAGCCAATCTTTATAATTGGGTCCAGTCAGTCTATGTGTGTCTAGGATACGTGCCAGTGGGTTGGACGCAGACATTTTCCTGTAGAGAGTCAAAGATTCTAGTTAGATACTGTAATTTTGACTTGACCAATTTGTTTAGGGATTTTATTTTTAAACAAATTAGCTCCCACTATTTTCTCGGATCCCTACACTCCCTCTGTAGAGATGCGAAAATCTCCACGATTGATGATTTCTAGTGGGTGGTGCGGTCTCACCAACTGACTCATCACCTCACCTAACAGTTATTGGTGATGGGTTAGCCAATGAGTGAACAACTCTTGTTCAATGATTCTCTAATCATGGTGCACCCAAACTTGGTCTCTAATTCATGAATCTCACCGTATCCGGAATATTGATCCACTCCTTAGTTAAGTCAGACCCACCATTTGCATAGACTGGGTTCCTAATTGGGTCTCTCACCGTATCCGAAATATTGAGCCCAACTCATCCTCCAGCCCATAGCATCCAATGCCTAATAGACATGGTTGCGTCTTCCCGGTGCAACTGAGCCACTGTATCCAGCCGAGAACAATCAACCCCGGGAAGGGCCCGCACATCTACAATGGTGGAAGACCTCAGGACTTAATCTTTTCTTAGGGAGAATTGATTCAGGTCTCATTAAACTAGACTTGGCTTAGTCATAACAATTATGACTAACCTAGTGGCATGGGTTAGCTCGGATTATTGACCACCTCAGATCAGAACTGTGTCAACAGATATGGCCAGGTAAGTGAGACCGGTGGAAGGAATATGCCATTAACTCGTACAAGAACGCATTCAGGTCGAGTAGCTTCCAATTAAAAACCAGTCGGTCGTCTATGCCAAACTTACCTTAGACACCAAATTGTTGAGTCAGAACCAATTGGGTTAGCCTACAATCCAGACTCTAACCTCTGAGCCTAATTAGGTCTTGCTTGATCGTGACTCGATCTTGACCCAGACTTAATCCTATTAGGCTGGTCAATTTAAGCATTGTTGATCCCATCTAACCAACTCTTGATTCGGTTTGATCAACCGCTTAGACCTAATTGAGCTACCCAAGCCCGAACCCAGTATTATGAATATGTCTTAGATCTGAAATTCTCAATTTTAGACCTAATTAATATTCCATAAACTTAATTCTTAATTAAGTTGGGTTCATAAACAAAATATGCACAATAAATCCTAGGGTTTCAGGATCTAGGGTTTTGCAGAAAGTAAGTTTTGGGTTTCTGATTAAGGACGAACACGCAGCACCCCTACACGTCATAAGAACACCCCATCGAATGGGAAGAGAGGGCCTTTAAACCCTTCTTCGTTCTTATGACCGGACGGCCAAGAGGAACGCCTTAATCAGGAACATGTAAATCTACAAAACAGTTATAGATCTATATCATATATCTCATATACAAATTTAGATCTAATCAAGGCATATTTTGCATACATCTCATGTATCAAATCATGCATGTTTTCAGATCTAAATTATCTCATAATAATCTAAAAAATTAGATTTAAATTGATCTAATCAAAATAAATTCTAATCTAGACAATTATGTAGAACTATTCTACAACTAGTCTAGACATGCATCAATCATATCTCATATGATATTTAAAATTAAATAATTTTTATTTGCTGTTTATCAGATGTTATTATAACACTTATAATATCAGAAAATAGTAAATAAGAAGATCTAAAATATGATTTAATCAGATTAAATCAAAGACATGCAAAACTATTCTATAGAACTATTCTATTCTAGAACTAGTCATGCATATCTTCATGTTCTTAGATCCAAATCATTTAATTTTAATTTTTCTGATTTCAGATCTGATCACATCTCATGTGACATCTGAAAATCACTTTATTTTCTAATTAAAATAAAATTAAAATCAGATCTAAACAATTTAGAACCATGGCTCTGATACCAGTTGAAGGGAAATCCTGATTTCCCGGTCCAGGTTCGTCCAGATCTGATCAGATCAAGAGATATATTTCAAAAATTTTTCTCTTGATCCCAATCAGATCTTGATATGTTTCAGATCTGATTCTTATTATTTTAATAAATAAAATAAAATAAGATAAATTAAATCAAATTTAATTTACCTGATTTGGGTAATCCTATTACCCTGTAGATGATCCTGATTGCAGCGGAAGGTTCTGGATCTAGCCACGCAAGCGCCTGGCCTCTACCGGTATCCACTCGGGTTGGATCTGGAGATCCTCTTCTTCTCTATCATGCCTCCAAAAATCAGATCTGGATCTGATCTGGAGGATCTTCAAAACTCCTTTTGAAGATCAGCAGTCGTCCTTTGCAGCAGTGCAGCCTTCTTCTTTTGATCGCCTTTCTTTTGATCTGGAACGCACCAACCTAAGTCCAAAACTCTTTTGGACGTGGAGAGGAGAAGGAGGAGAAGTTTAGGCATGGAGGAAGAGGGGAGAGGCAGCCTTGGGGCATGGGAAATCTCTATTCTAATTGCATTAGAATCTGAGTTGGGCGCAGGGTCTTATTTATAGACTAAGCGTGATCCAACTCCTCTTCCTCTCCAACCAATCACAACCCTTTGTGAAATCAGATCTAAATCTGATTGGTTGGAATAGAGACCCCTGGATTCCTCCTTAGAGGGTGCCTAAGACCAGTCAAACTGGATTCTTAGTAGAACTCTGATTGGAATCCAAAAGGGAGGTGGAGTCCTTGTCCAACAAGGACTCCAAGGCGCCTCCAACTTGGGCACGCACGCCTAGGGTGGCGTGCGCCCTCCTCCTTGCCAGGTTCTGGCAGGGGGACAGGCCCCCACCAGCTTCTCCAATAGGTGCGTGACACGTGGACAAAAGTCAAAGTGTCTATGGTCAACATTTGACCAGTCAAAGGTCAACTTTTGACCAAAGTCAAAGGACCAAAAATGGCAGGTGACCAAAAATGGCAGGTCATGTCTTATAAAATAAGACAACCTTCTCTAACTTGGACAACCTCCAGTTAGACCATATGAAGGCCTCTGATTGAGCACAAACTCCTTTGGCTCAGTCAGGACAACTTATTTGTGATAGTAAAAGAAGAACGTTAGGTTCAATCGAGTGCTAGCACGATTTCCTTGAACCTAATTGAATCTCATTCAGATCAATTGAACTAGATCAGTTCAATTGATGATCACCAGATTCAAACCCTTGTTTGTGTGACCCAGTTAGGTTCAGTTCTGTATGGTAATGGGATATGTCATGATCTCTATCATAGACATCATCGAAACTCCTTTCGATGGATCAGAACTCTTCTGATTCGAACAGCTAGAATGATCGATCATCTAAATCATTCTAATTGCTCCCAAAATCCACCAGTGACACCTAGCAGTATATGGTGGCAACCCATCAGAGCTGAATGCGAACCTCTTGGTGCAGCTACCTGTGTGATTAAGTTCTTCTATCTTGAGCCCCGATCAGATTAGGGTTAAGGTAAACTCGTCAAACCCTAGTCTCTGTCATATGATATAATCATTCGATTCGAGTCCAATGTGAAAATCTAAATAGAAACTCTTTCTATTATTTCACTCTGCCATGGCCATGGGCTTCAGGACTTGATTCTCATGATTATCATAGGGCTGCTCCTCTACCACCGAGGTAGATAGATCCCATCTTGATGCAATCCAGTTCCTACAATGAACATGCTATAGCCAACATACACCTCAGGGTTCCATATGGCTAGGAGACCGAGTAATGGTGTAGTCAAACTATAACACCCTCAAGGTGAACTGCCGATGCATCTCAGGTCAAAGAACCAGACACACTACTGCAGCATCGAGTCAGTCATTGACGAGAAGGTAGACTTCCTAATGACTACTCGAGGTGGTCACGCTCAGTGCCCTCGTTTTCTAACGAGTACCTATACTTTCGCTCCGGTGTCTCCACACCGTAGACTCAAGACTCATCTATTAAAGAGAAGCGATTGTACACCAACCTTCCGGATCAATCACCATCCTCATGATGATCCTATGGTCGGGAGCTGTTTATGAGTTAATAATGATTATTCATGTCTTAAATTTTCAACTCTTGAAAATATGAATTATCATTACCATTAACTCAAATGATGTATCACAGACACTAAATACACAGGTGTGATAGAAAATAACCCATTTTATTGATTATAGTCAAAATTATAATTTTGCCCCTAGAAGTGTATTACAAGTGTCAGCCAATTTTGGCTTCTAGGGCACATATATCTAATAGGGACAATCTCTCCTCAGTTGTCTAGGCTGATGACATTTATAATATTTCAATGTCATCTTCCTCTGATTGCGAGACTTTGATCTATCCTTGGATTTTTCTCTTATCTTCTTCTTTGATCTTCCCTATCTTTCGTTCACAGCCAAGATCTCAAACTTAGGATCTCCCATGCAGATCTTCTTCCTTTGCTCATTTGATCTGAGCACACCAACAATCTCTTCATAGTTTAGGATCTCCTTTCCATAAACTAGCATTATTATAAGATCATCATACGAACCTGGGATAGAACATAATAGCAGCAATGCTCGATCCTCCTCGTCAATCTTCACATCCAAACTTATTACCTCAGAACACACCTGATTGAATCTTTGGATATGTGTAACAAGATCTCCGACTTCGAACATCCTCAAACTATACAGTTGTTTCTTCAACCACAGCTTGTTCATCATGTTCTTTCCCATGTATGTGTTCTCCAGTCTCTCGCAGAACTCCTTTGCCATAGTCTCTATGCAAACCTCAGGCAAAATCTGATCGACCAAGCACATCTGGATTGTGCTAAAAGCAATTTCCTCCAACTCTTTCCAATCCTCAGTACTGATTTTTTCTAGCCTTTTATTTGTCAAGAACTTTGTTGGGGATAAACCCCGCTCCCGCCGAAGTCTAGTTCGATGCTCAGCCTAATGCAGCCAGTAGCCACAGAAGAGCTTTAATGGTCGGGCCTCAGTCGAAGTCCTTCAACCGATCGAACTCTCCAGCGGTTGAGCTCCTTGAACTCCAAGCGGCTGGGCTTTAGCCGAACTGTCTAGCGATCGAGCTCCTTCGGACTTCTTAGCGGTCGAACTCCTCAGCGGTCGTCCCTCGGTCGAACTTCTAGCGACCGAGCTTCTTCCGAACTCCCAGCGATCGAACCTCAGCCACACTCCTCCAGCCAGATGCCTATGAGGGCCAAACTCCCCTCCAAGCTTCCTCTTCAGTCGGACTTCTTCGAAAGCTGGACTCATCCCAGACATCCTTCAGACGGACTTTTTTGGGAGCTGGACTCACCCCAGACACCCTTCGGACAGACTTCTTTAGGAGCCAAACTCCTCCCTGGCACCCCCTTCGATCGATCGAGCTCCTACTGAACTCCCTAGCGGATGAGCCTTAGCCGCGTACCTCCAGCCAAACGCCTATGGGAGCCAAACTCCTTCTAAACTTCCTCTTCAGGAGCCCGAACTCCTCCGAAATGGACACACGACGAAGGCCTTCAACCCTTCATTCGGCTGGCTCTGCAGCCATCACCATCAGTCTGCTGCAAGCTCTGCAACCATCACCATCAGTCCCCCGCAAGCGATAGCGACCCGCTATCAGGCGGCGATGGCTGTCACCATCAACCCGCCGCAAATGGCACCTCTCCGAGAGACTGACTCCACCAAACCTTGAGCGGCCCACCAGCACACGACTGCAGCTGTCACCATCAAGCTCCATTATAAAGGAAACCCTCCAGATATGCTAATCTCTGAACTCTGATCTCTAAGCTCTCCTCTCCTTCTTCAAGCTTTGGAACTCATTTCGAGCACTCCATTCCTATTGGTCAGAGCTGACTTGATCGTCAGAGGATCCTGTCGGAGCTACCCCCCCATCGATTCTGGATAGGACTTTATTTTGTAGGTCCCCAGTGGTGACCTCATCGACCTCAACTCCGACGGACTCTGGCGATGATCAGTTTCTACGTCAACAGATTAGCACTAGAAGGAGGGCCGGCAACGATTTCTCTCTTGAAGGAAGTCGAGGTTCCCTCGTTCTTAAAGGAGTGCTCGACAACGATTTCTCTCTACCCACTCTAGAGATCTCGCTTCTTCCTCTTTCGAATTTTTTTCTAAGAAAAGAGATGCCCCCCAGGAGAGCCTTGACCCGACGATCGGCGGCCTCCATGGCTCGATCCCGTTCGGATCCGTCCACTCCCACTCCAGCCCCAGCGACCCAGGCTCACTTTGTAGCCATGATGGATGCGGAGCAGTTCAACCTACTCATCCAGTAGGTTCGTTGTCTCACGGAGATAGTGCAGGCGGTGCAAGCCATGCACCAGCAGGCCCTAGTACCAACTCAACCAGCACAGAATTCTCCAGAGCCGTGTGGTCCAGTCCAGAGGTGACCGACATGGGCTACCCGACTTCCAACCCCGAAAGAGGCAGGCAGCGGAGGGAGAAACCCTGCTCGGACCGCGGCTCGATCCAGGGTGAAGCTTCGCACCCATTTGGCAAGAAGACCTTAGAGATCAAAGACCGCAAAGATCTCCTGGATCAAAGACTCCTAGAAATGAGCCGTTGAATTGAAGAACTCTATCACACTCCCTCCTCATGCGGTAATGACATCTACACTGACCCTTCTTTTTCGTAGAAAATCATGTAGGAACCGATCCTACCAAACTTTAGGCTCCCATAGTTCGAGAGCTACGATGTGACCATCGATCCGATCAACCACCTGGAAGCCTTTCGGACAACGATGATGCTCCATGGCGCGCCAGACGCTATCCTGTGCCGGGCTTTCTCCTCTACCCTTAAAAGGGCCGTCAGGAACTAATACTTGACACTTAAGTCGAGCACCATCTTATCGTTTGACCAGATGAGTCAACAGTTCGTGGCCCACTTTGTCAGTAGTCGGCGTCCGCACCGAGGTTCGAATTCCTTAATGGCCATCAGGCAGAAGGATGGGGAACCCATCCGAGCTTACATCATCTGATTTAATACTGCTGCACTAGAGATCTGGGACCTAGACTAGTCAGTCGCCATGGCCGCTCTCAAGGGCGGCCTTCAGAAGAATGACTTATTGTTCTTCCTGAAAAAGAAGTATCCTAGAAACTTTACCGACATGCTGGCTCGGGCCGAAAGTTATGCCCGGGCGGAGGAGGCCTTCGAGGCTAAGGACGATGAAGCCAGCGGCAAGCGATGAATCGATGGGCTGGACAGGCCCACCGAAGAAAGAAAGCGGACTGAAGCTCGGCCACGTTCTCGGACTCTCGCTAGTCACGGGCAAGCCCGGACTCCCCCTCAAGCTTGGAGGCGAGGAAGCCCTGATGGGAGGGCACGCTGAGGTTTCCCTCAGCATCGAAGTTCCTTCCGACGATGACGATTTCATAACTACGCCCCCCTTAACGCCCTGAAGACTCAAGTACTGATGGAGATCTGAGAGCGACTTCCAAGATCAGAGAGAATGCATTCCCATCCTAGCAAGCGTAATCCTAACAAGTTCTGCCTTTACCATTGTGACCACGGTCATGACACCGAGGAGTGCATCCAACTTCAGGACGAGATCGAAGAGCTTGTCAGGCGAGGCAGACTTAGCTGATTTCTACGAAGATGGCCTGAGGAGAAAGAAGATCGGCCAAGAGCGTTACCATCAAGTGGAAAAAATCAGTAAGAAGATCGGCTGCCCCTTGGCGTCATCAATACTATCTTAGGGGGACCCCAGCAAGGGGAGACCGGTGGATCCAGAGGATCGATGAAGAGGCGGAGGATCGCGAAACCTGTGGCCTTCATCGAGGAGGACGGTCAGAGAATCCAATTTTCGCACAATGATGCGGTTGTAATTTCTTTGAATATTGCTGACTACAATGTATGCCGCATTCTGGTAGATAATGGAAGCTCGGCCGATGTATTGTTTTACGATGCCTTCTTAAAAATGTCCCACCCAACGATCGCTTGGGGCCGATGAATTCTCCGCTGGTGGGATTTGCTAGCAACGCCGTACCAGTCGAAGGCATAATAACATTGACCATAGCGGTAGGGCAGCGCCTGAAGCTAGCCAAAGCTCAGGTCGACTTTTTAGTCGTAAGGACCCCGTCCGTCTATAATGCGATCCTTGGCCGACCTGGTCTAAATGCACTCCGGGTGGTAGTGTCAACCTATTATTTGAAGATAAAGTTCCCGATGAGTCATGGGGTCGGAGAAGTCAGAGGAGATCAGGCTCTGACGAGGTATTGCTACTCGATCGCCCTTCATAAGGAAGATCAGTCCGACCCTTATCTAGTTGATGGATTGGACGTCCACGATGACCTCACTGAGGAGCGGGGCGAGCCTACGGAGGACCTCATCTCTGTGCTCTTGAATGACAAAAACTCGGAGCACGTGGTGCAGATCGACTCCAACTTGGTGGCTGAGGTTCGGGAGCAGTTCGTCGCTTTCCTTAGAAGAAACGCGGACATCTTCGCTTGGACCCTGACGGATATGCCGGGGATCGATGCCAAGGTCATGGAACATCGACTGGCCATCGATCCGAGGCACCGACCCATAAGAGAAAAGCTGTGCCACCACACCCCAGAGAGGTAGAAAGCGATCACTGAAGAAGTAGACAAGCTCCTCAAAGCCAGACTCATCCGGGAGGTTAACTATCCGACCTGGGTCTCGAACGTGGTTCTTGTCAAAAAAGTGAATAACAAATGGAGGATGTGCGTCGACTTCAAGAAGCTGAATAAGACTTGCCCGAAGGACAGCTACCCCCTACCCAGGATCGATCAGCTGGTGGATGCAACCTCGAGCCACGAGCTCCTCACCTTCATGAATGCCTTTTCTGGTTACAATCAGATATGCATGGCACTCGAGGACGAAGAGAAGACCACCTTCATTACTGACCAAGGTCTTTATTACTACAGGGTCATGCCTTTTGGACTCAAGAATGTAGGGGCAACATACCAGTATTTGGTTAATAAGATCTTCAAGGAGCAGATTGACCGCAACATGGAGGTGTACGTAGATGATATGCTCATCAAAAGCTGAGCTTCAACAGACCATCTGGCCAACCTTGAAGAGACCTTCGGTGCACTTAGGAAGCATAAGATAAAGCTGAACCCAACCAAATGCGCTTTTGGTGTAACCTCCGGAAGGTTTCTTGGGTTCATGGTGTCAAGATGCGGAATCGAGGCAAACCCCCAGAAAATTCGAGCCATTTGGAAAATGACTATTCCAAAGACGATCAAGGAAGTTTAGCATCTGGCCGGGAAGGTGGCATTCCTAAATCGCTTCGTCTCAAGATCGGTCGAACGATGTATGCCCTTCTTTGAGGTTCTCAGGTGGTCGAAGGACTTCTGCTGGACGGTGGAGTGCCAACAGGCATTCCAAGAGCTCAAAAACTACCTCGGCACACCCCCACTGCTTGCGAAGCCCAAACCAGGGAAAGAATTATTCCTGTATCTAGCTGTCTCCTCGATGGCCCTGGCGGCAGTCCTGGTCAGGAAAGAAGCAAAGATGCAGTGATCGATCTACTATGTGAGCCGAGTCCTGAGGGACGTAGAGACCAGGTACTCTAGGTTAGAAAAACTAACTTACTGTCTTCTAATTGCTGTCAGGAGGCTCCGATCTTACTTTCAAGAGCACACCATAATGATCCTCATGGACCAACCAATAAAAGTAGTTCTCCACCGAGCAGACGCTTCCAAAAGAATTGCAAAATGGGCAATCGAGCTCACAGAGTTCGACATCAACTACCGACCCAGGCCATCGATCAAAGCTTAGATATTGATGGATTTTGTGCTAGAATGCACCATTCCAGTTGAAGCCGAGCTTGAATTGAGCAAAACCGGCACCAGAGCGAGGTCGAACTTCGATGAAGCTGAGCTATCGCGGTCGATCCTCCCCGAAGAGAGCATCGACCTCCCTGAAGGTTCCTAGGCTCTGCACGTGGATGGTTCGTCCAACTCCACTGGAGCTGGTGTGGGGCTGGTCTTCGTCAGTCCTGAAGGAGTCATCGTCGAGTACGCGCTGCGCTTTGAGTTCCCTGTGACCAACAATGAGATCGAATATGAAGCGCTGATCACCGGATTAAAGATCGCAAGGGAATTAAAAGTAGATCGGCTTCAAGTCTACAACGATTTTCAGCTGGTGGTTGGTCAAGTTGATGGCGGCTATAAGGCACGGGAGGAAAGCATGGTGAGGTACCTCAGGAAAATGAAGAATTTGATCCCGACCTTTGACAGTTTTGGCATTCAGCACATCCCGAGGGTGGAAAATGCAAGGGCTGATCTTCTCTCCAAGTTGGCCGCTTCAACACCGGCCGAACTGCCCAAAGGAGTATTTTTGGAAACTTTGAAGTGCCCGACCATGGAGGAATCTCAGGCCATCCTGCAGATGGAATTCGAGTCCAGCTGGATCGACCCATTGATCACCTACCTTCAAGAGGGGGTCCTTCCCCGTGATCGAAAGAAAGCTCGGAGGCTTAGGAATCAGGCCTCCCACTACGTCTTATACGAAGGCAGGTTGTATAAAAGGTCATACTCCCTCCCGTTGCTGAGATGTCTCCAACCTTCAGAGGCCGACCTCGCGCTATGGGATGTGCACGAAGGACTTTGCAGAAGTCACGTAGGAGCCAGGTCCTTGTCGCAGAAACTACTCCGATAGGGGTACTACTAGCCGACTTTATTTCGCAATTCCGTGGAATATGTAAAGAGGTGCGACCGCTATCAGAAGAACGCCAGCATGCAGAGGTAGCCGGCATCCAAACTCACTCCGCTCAGCTCACCTTGGCCGTTTGCATAGTGGGGAATGGACATACTCGGCCCCTTCCCAACGATGTTTGAGCAGCGGAAGTTCCTCCTGGTCTCGATCGACTACTTCACCAAGTGGGTCGAAGCCGAACCACTCGCGAAGATTACCGAGGCTAAGGTACAGGACTTCATCTAAAAGTTACTAGTCTGCTGGTTCGACCTACCCCGAACCCTCATAACCGACAATGGGCGATAGTTCACCGGGGCGAGGTTCGCCGAGTTCTGTGAAGGACTAAACATCTCCCACTGCTTCACATCGGTGGCTCACCCATAGGCCAATGGGGAAGCTGAGATAACCAATCGGACCCTGCTCCAAGGAATCAAAGCAAGACTCGATAGGGAAAAAGGGGCTTGGGTGGACGAACTCTATCATGTCCTCTGGGCATATTAAACTACTCAAAGGGTGCCAACTGAAGAAACACCCTTCACCTTGGCCTTCGGTACTGAGGTAGTTATCCCAGTCAAGCTTAAGCTCTCGTCGGCACGAGTCGTGGGCTTCAACGAGCGGCACAACCCCCAGGACCTCAGGGTCAACCTCGACCTTCTAGAAGAAAAGAGGGAGAAAGCCCGCGTTCGGATGGCAGCCTACAAACAGAAGGTGGCCCGGTACTACAACTTCAGGGTTAAAAACAAGACATTCAGAGTAGGGGACTTAGTGCTCCGGCGAGCCGCTATTGCTCAGCCTCAGAGTCAAGGGAAGCTCGCCCCAAACTGGGAGGGTCCGTATGAGGTGACGGAGGTCATCCAATCTGAAACTTATCATCTGAAGGAACTCGGAGGGACAGTGCTTCCCCGACCGTGGAACTCAGAAAATCTGAGGATGTATTATCAGTAGACTTCCTTTAAAAACTTCTTTGCTCTGCATTATTGATTTCTGGCATAAGGATTACGTGATGGCAAGAAAGAAACGAGCAAGAGTCGCTCGTTAGGAACTGGAGGAGAACCTCGTCCAAACGCGAGCAGATCAAAAACCTCTAAACCTCGACTGCAGAAGACAAGATCTCTCCTGGGTCAACATCGACCGTGGGAAATAAGACCTTTCCAAAGTCGAAGGCCTCGCCCACCTTAGACAAGATGGGGGGAGAGGATCGAACGACAGTTCGTATGTGCCCCCACAGCCCATTAGGAACAGAAAGAGGATCTCGTCCTAACGCGAGCAAAGTCAAAGGCCTCGTTCACCTTAGACGAGATGGGAGGAGATGGACGATGGTCTGAATGTGCCCTCACAGCCCGTTAGGAATAGGAGGAGGACCTCGTCCTAATGAGAGCAAAGTCGAAGGCCTCATTCACAAAGGATGAGATGGGGGAGAGGCATGGACGACGGTCCGTATGTGCCCCCACAGCCCATTAGGAAATTAGGAGGAGGACCTCATCCTAACGCGAGCAAAGTTGAAGGCCTCGTCACCTTAGATGAGATGGGGGGAGACGAACGATGGTCCGAATGTGCCCCCATAGCCCATTAGGAATAGGAGGAGAACCTCGTCCTAATGTGAGCAAAGTCGAGGTTAGGAACAGGAGGAGAACCTTGTCCTAATGCGAGCGCCCGCATCAACCTCGGTCAAAAGAGATAGAGTCTCTTCCGAGCGATCGGGCCACCCTCGACTGGAGAGCTTTAACTTCGACCTCGGCTAGAGATAGAATCTCTCCTGAGCGCCCGCATCGACCTCGGTCGTAGGAGACAATGTCGCCTCCGAGGAACTCAACCCCTGACTTCGATCGCAGTGGACGAAGCCTCCCTCAACCTCGATTGGAGATGGGATCTTCTCCGGGCTTCAACTTCGATATCAACTTTAGCTGGAGATGAGATCTCCCCCAAGCTTCGACCTGGACCAGCATGGAGCTCAGAGGAAGACTTTGGCAGTCATCTTTCCTGCACTCCCTTCCTTCGAGTTTCGAACTTGGGAGTGGGGGGGCTAGTGTTGGGGATAAATCTCGTTCCCACCGAAATCTAGTTCGATGCTCAGCCTAATGCAGCCAGTAGCCATAGAAGAGCTTCAGCGGTCGGGCCTCAGTCGAAGTCCTTCAATTGATCGAACTCTCTAGTGGCCGAGCTCCTTGAACTCCAAGCGACTGGGCTTTAGCTGAACTGCCCAACGATCGAGCTCCTTCAGACTTCTCAACGATCGAACACCTCAGCGGTCGTCCCTCGATCGAACTTCTAGTGATCGAGCTCCTTCCGAACTCCTAGCGGTCGAACCTTAGTTGCACTCCTCCAGCTAGATGCCTACGAGAGCCGAACTCCCCTCCAAGCTTTCTCTTCAGTCGGACTTCTTCGAGAGCTAGACTCATCCCAGACACCCTTCGGATGGACTTCTTCGGGAGCTGGACTCACCCCAGACACCCTTCGGATGGACTTCTTTAGGAGCCAGACTCCTCCCTGGCACCCTCTTTGACCGACCGAGCTCCTACCAAACTCTCCAGCGGTCAAGCCTTAGCCGCGTACCTCTAGCCAGACGCCTATGGGAGCCGAACTTCTTCCAAGCTTCCTCTTTAGGGACCCGAACTCCTCCAAAATGGGTACACGATAAAGACCTTCAACCCTTCATTCGACTGGCTCTGTAGCCATCACCATCAGTCCGCTGTAAGCTCTGCAACCATCACCATCAGTCCACCGCAAGCGATAGTGACCCACTATCAGGCGGCGATGGGTGTCACCATCAATCCACCGCAGACGGTACCTCTCTGAGAGATTGACTCCATCGAACCTCGAGCGGCCTGCCAGTACGTGACTGTGGCTGTCACCATCAAGCTCCGCTATAAAAGGAACCCTCCAGATATGCTAATCTCTGAACTCTAATCTCTAAGCTCTCCTCTTCTTCTCCAAGCTTCGGAACTCATTTCGAGCACTCCATTCATGTTGGCCAGAGCTGACTTGATCATCGGAGGATCCTGTCAGAGCCACCCCTCCACCGGTTTTGGATAGGACTTTATTTTGCAGGTCTTCGATGGTGACCTCATCGACCTCAACTCTGGCGGACTCCGACGACGACCAGTTTCTGCATCAACAAACTTGTAGATCCTTTGCTGAACCAATAAGTCCTTTACTCTTTGTTGCCATAAGATAAAGTTTTTCTTGCCGTCAAACTTCTCAAAATTCACCTTGAATCCACTTGATCCCATGACTTCAAACAAGTCAAGAATAGATCCCTAACACCCTTCACAATCACACACCAGTAAAACTATCCTTCATAAAAAATCTAACTAGCCCTAGATCCTCTTTCCAAACTTCTGTATCACCATTCCTTTGTGTAAATAGTCTCCACCTTAATCTAGAAACAACCATGAAGCAAACTAGAAATTTTAGGATAAAATCTGATGCAATAGATCCTAGATGTAGTAAACCCTAGGTGTCTTCCTTTCTTCTACACAACACCGCTCTGATACCAAATATTGAGAATATACGCTCTTTCCACATGGATCGACGTGGCCATCGGTGATTAGCCAAGCAACAAAAAAGTACTTCTCAGAGATCTCTATGGAAGCATGATCAAATAAATCAAGAAATAGAGAAGAAAAGATTTTTGAAAGAAAAGTGCTTTTATTCAGTATATTTCAGCCCTCTTACAATCTGAACCTATTTTTAGTATATATACTTTACAAAGAATTAAGCCCAAGCTCATAGAAAAACTCTCCAAATCCAAACAACCTATGTACATAAAATAATAACCCATGAAAATTGAGTCGGCTCAGTTTCAAACCAAGCCAGCTAACCTACGACTAGGTCGGCTCAATCCCAGACTGAGCCGATCTAATTATGTACCATGTCAATAGCCTAAAAATACTGCTCTCTATCTGAATTTTTCTTTGAGACCTAGCCAATCCAATCCTAGACTGAGCCAACCCAGTTTTCAACTGAATCGGTTCAGTCTCAGAGTGAGCCAGCCCAGTTTCTAAATTTTACTATTGAGACTGATTCTTCTTCCGGATCACTTTCATCTTTTCATAACCTATCTTCTCATGTTTTCAAGATTTAGGAGTGCTACTTCTGAGCTCACATGACCTTTCTCCCTGGGGCTTCTTTAGGGAGTCAGTCCGTCGAGCTCCTAGTTTAGACAGAGCCAACCTCGAGTTTTCTAACAAACTCAAGGCATACCAAGCTCCTCTCCTTCCCGACCTTCTGAAGGAGCGGATCTTATTCAATCTTGGCTTGAGTTCTCTTAACCCCACAAATATTAAATATGTTTATATGCATGTATATAAATATACATATGAACTCTCATGAAGTTTCATATGTACCTTGGCTAACTATAGTATTTTGTTTGTTAATGAGATGGATACTGATGCTGTGGAGAGGCTCACCAAGGGCCTTTATGTCCAAAAGAAGAGGAAGGAGATGGCCTCAGGAGGGAGTTCGAAAAGGGCAAAGGTCGGCAGCCCGAGTTTCTAGTTTTTGAATGTCCCCGTGGCTGCTCCCAATGTCGTTCTGGATGTTGAGGTCCTTTCAATCAATGAGGGCAGCATCGAAGGTGCAAGCTCTCAGCCTTCCGCATCCTCGAGCCTCCCCACAAGAGGAGCAGTGTCGGAGCCTCCCATTGAGAAGGAAAGAAGGGATGGAGATGACAAGAAGAAAAAGAAGGCCACTATCATGAAGGTGGTCCATAAGGCTCGTCCGGACGGGTCAAGCAATAGTGGCGATGATGATCTGGAGGCAGACCCCTTCAACAATTCAGACATCATCCGAAATCTGACCGACAAGTTTGCCTTGCCTAGAGAGGTGGATCACCTAGCTGACCTCGATCGGACGTAGCTCATCTAGAAGTTTCTCAGAATTTTTCTCAAGGTAATCATCTTATCGTATTTCTTTTTTATTTTTTTTCTTCTTTTCTTTATCTTACTATGACTCGTCCATGGCAGTCGGGCCACCACATACTGGCCTACCTCAAGAGGATAAATCGTCAGGAGGTGAAAGCACTGAAGATCCAAGGGGACCTTCAAGCTGAGATCAATTGCCTTCAGGAGAAGGTCGCCGAGGCTGAGCACCTCACGGAGGAGAAGGCGATGAAAAATGAGAGTCTTCGGAGAGTGCTTTGGAAGGAGGAGCTCATCTCAATCGGGATCAAGGCCGCACTGGCCCTAGAGAAGGAGAAAAAGGAGGTCGAGATCAAGGTCGTCGAGCTGAAAGTTAGAATGTTGAAGTCTATTTTGGAGGTGGTAGCTTGAGCCATGGAGGAGTTTAAGGCCTCCTCCAAAATGAAGGACTTAAATATTGCATTCGGCCAAAAGGCGTTCATAAACAACTTCAAGCTCTGTGAAGGTAGGGTGGTCCAAAAGTTTCTTGAACTTGATCTTAGCTTCCTAGAAGAGGAGCCCGATGAAGAAACGGGGTCGTCGAGTGCTACAACCAACCCCTCCTTCATCGAAGTGGTCTTCGAACCTGCTATCAAGGTGCCTGAGCCCATGCAGGGGCTCGAGATTGTCTCTGAAGTGCTGGTTGAACCCGTTCCTAAGCCCGTGGCTACCCCTGGAGTGCCGAGCTCCTTTTCTGCTTCCCTTCTGGAGGTCGGGGGTCTTTAGTAGTCATATTTTCTTTTTTGCTTTATCCCGTACTTGAAAATTTTTTAATCAATGAAAGTAGAACTTCTTTTAATCAATAGCTTAGAGTGTTTTTCGTACGTTGGATGCAGTCCCCCATTGATGTCGAGTTGCTAGCTTAAGAAATTCTTTTAAAATTGATAGTTAGAAATTTGAAGAAGGAAGTTCACCACTTGAGAAAGAAATTAAAAAAGATGGAAGATGAACTTCAAAAATCTAGAAAGAATGCATCGGAGGCGATAGTTGAGGTTACCTACCTTTATAAGCTGCATATGAAAGATTCCACGGCCTTCGCCATCAAGAAGGGAAACTTTGAGAGAGAGTTAGTGGAGCTCAAGAAAAGTGCCAATGATAAGTCTTGGGCATTAACAGTGAAGGTCAGCTTCCTCGAGGTCGAACTTCAGGCGATGAAGGAGAAGATTTAATTATTGGAGGGGAGTTCGCCGTGGTCTTCTGATAAGGCACGATATGAGTGGGATTGGTCAAAGAAGTTCTCTATGCTTCAGAAGCAGTTGCATGATGTCAAGCTCACTTATGATACCTATTGGCTGGGTTGGAGTGAGAGGATATCCAAGCTTGAGAAAAAGCTTCATGCTGCTAACAGCGAGGTGGCCCAGCTCAAAAAGCAACTCGATGATAGTCACTAATCCGACATGAGCAGGGGATCAAAGCAAGTTGCCTCCTTGATGAAGACTCTGGGTGAGCTCTCGAAAGTAGTTGGAAGGAAGAAGGTCAAGGTTCAACGACTGAAGATCTAGTTGTTGTGCGAGCAGCAAGCCATTAAGGATGCTGAGGTTGAGTCTGAAGTCCTAAGGAAGCAGCGACGAGATCTTGAAGGCAAGTTCAAATACATCTACAGAATGTATATAGATGGCTTATATAAAAAGAGAGAGCTTAAGGGGGAGATCCTCAAACTAAAGTAAGCCCTGACGATGGCTGGGGCCGCCAGCCCAAAATCTGAGGAGTTCGATCCATCTTAGGACTTCGATCTTTTTTTTTTTTTTTTTTTTTTTTTTTTTCATGTAATCAATCTTGCAAACCTTTATCTCGCTTGTAGCAGACTTATATTCTCATGTAATCAATCTCGTCGACCTTTATTTTGCTTGTAATGAAAATGAACTTAATATTTGCAATAAAATGGTATCTTTTTTATTATTGTCTTACATAGATTTGAGACTGGTTAATGGCTTAGCTTTCTTCATCTCATTTTTCTTTACTTTGTTTTCTAATGAGATGCTTGTTGTGTACACAAAGCTGGGGTCCTTTCCGCGAACTAGGGTGGGGTTTTCTCTTTCGTATTTGACATAGCCATAAAGGGGACATATATAGGGGTCATTGGTATGGCTTTTTTCTTTTGTTCATTTTAGATTAATGAGGCCTTGGCCTTCCTCATGTTAGGATGAGGTTCTCTTCTATTCCTTGTGCGTTCATAGGGGTATGTCAGGACCGTTGACGGGATCTCTCTCCTTATCTCGTCTTAGTTTAATGAGATCTTTTGCTTTGCTCACATTAGGACGAGATTCTTCTTCTATTCCTAACGTGGCTATAGGGGCACATTAGGGCTACTGGAGGGGCCTCTCTCCTCATCTCATCTAAGATTAACGAGGTCTTCACTTTGCTCATATTAGGATGAGGTTCTCCTCCTATTCCTAACAGGACTATAGGGGTATGTTAGGGCCACTAGAAGAGTCTCTCTCCTCATCTCATCTTAGATTAACGAAGCCTTTGGCTTTGCTTATGTTAGGATGAGGTTCTCCTCCTATTTCTAACATGGCTGTAGGGATATATTAGGGCCGCTGGAAGGGCCTCTCTCCTCATCTCATCTTAGATTAACAAGGCCTTCAACTTTACTCATGTTAGGACGAGGTTCTCCTCCTGTTCCTAACGTGACTATAGGAGCACATTAGTGTCCTTGGAAGGGCCTCTCCCCTCATCTCGTATTAGATTAATGAGACTTTTGGCTTTACTCATGTTAGGATGAGGTTCTCTTTCTGTTTCTAACATGACTGTAGGGGCACATTAGGATCATTGAAAGGGCCTCTCCCCTCATCTCGTCTTAGATTAATGAGCCCTTCAACTTTGCTCATATTAGGATGAGGTTCTCCTCCTGCTCTTAACGTGACTATCTTCGTTGCACGGTTAAGTTTGGAAAGTCATTTTCCATCATTACAGATTTGCAACAAGGATTGAGGTGTTAAAGTAGAGAAATTTTATTACAACCAAGTCATCGCCAATACATCCATAGGTTTTTTGAGTTTTACGATCGAAGTAGATCGGCTCCTCTGAGCTCCTTCAGGTAATATGTCTCGGGCCAGATAACTTTCTTGACCTCATAGGGTCCTTCCTAAATTAGGATGAGCTTTCCTTGATTTTGAGGCTGAGAAATGGCTACTCGTCAAAGCACTAAGTCCCCCACTCTGAGTACTTTATCTTTGAATGTGGAGTTGTAGTATTGGGCCACCCTTCGCCTACAAGCAGCCATCCAAACTTGGGCCTCCGCTCATTTTTTCTCCAATAGATCGAGGTTAGCTCTGAGGTCTTATGAATTGCACTGCTTACTGAAGGCTACGACCCATGTCGATGGGAGTTTGAGCTCGATTGGATGACCACCTCCATTCCGAAGGTCAAGATGAATGGTATTTCTTCAGTTGGCAATCTTTGAGTAGTTTGGTATGCTAAGAGTATATGGTAGAGTTCATCCATCTAAGTCTCCCTTGCTCTTTCAAGCCTTGCCTTAATATCTTGCAATAAGATCCTGTTGGTCACCTTTGTTTCACCATTTGCTTTTGGATGGACCACCGATGTGAAATTATAGAAGATGTTCAAATCCTCATAGAACTCAGCAAACTTCATTCCGACAAACTATCATTCATTATCTGTTACAAGAGTTTGGGGTAGGCCAAACCTACAAACAATCAACTTTCAGACAAAGTCTTGTACCTTGGCTTCAGTAATTTTTGCTAGGAGTTCAGTCTCGATCTATTTAGTGAAGTAGTCGATTGCAACTAAGAGAAACTTTCATTGTCCGAATGCCATTGGAAAGGGGCCAAGTATATCCATCCCCCATTATGCAAATGGCCAAGGGGCACTCAAGGGTGTAAGCTCGGAGACTGGTTGCCTTTGTATATTTGCATTTTTTTAGCAACGGTCACACCTTTTAACATATTCGATGCAATCATGATGCATAGTTGGCCAATAATATCCTTATCGAAGTAGCTTATAAGATAGGGATCTGGCATCTAGATGGCTCCCATAGATTTCTTTATTCACTTTTCACAGTGTAAAGTCAACTTCAGAAGATCGAAGATATTTCAAAAGTGGCAAGGAGTATGATCTCTTATACAGCTTACCTTCATATAGAATATATCGAGAGGCTTGGTTTCTTAGCTTTCGAGCTTCTTTCAGATCATATGTGAGTGTTTCATCTTTGAGATAAGCGGTCAATGGGTTGATTTAGCAGAGCTCATGGTCGATCTGCATTATAGACTGTGGCTCTTCCGTACTCGGACATTTCAACATCTCAAAGTATACTTCTTTGGAAAGTTTGTTGGGGACAAGTGTGGCCAGCTTGGATAGAAGGTTGACTTTGGTATTCTCTACCCTTGGAATTTGCTGAATGTCGAAGCTGTTGAAGGCTAAGGTCAGGCTCTTTAATTTCTCAAGATACTTTATTATACTTTTCTCACGAGCTTCATAACTATCCTTAACTTGTCCCACTACCTACTGGGAGTCACTATAAGTCTGGAGCTGGTCTGCCTCTAGTTCTTTTGCTATCTTCAGTCCTACTATCAGAGCTTCATATTCTATCCCGTTGTTTGTTGCAGAAAACTCAAAGCATAATGCATACTTAACGATGACCCCTTCAGGATTGACCAAGATCAGTCCAGCACCTACATCGAAAGCATTAGAAGAGCCATCTATATACAAGGCCTAGAAACTTTTGAAAAGGTCCGTTATTTTTTTAGGAGAGCTCATCTACCACCACAAAATACTGGTCTCATTCTGCTCAGGTTCAGCATTGTCTGGGATCGTGCATTCAACTATAAAATTAGCCAGTATTTGAGCCTTGATTGACGGTCGAGGTTGATAGTTGATGTCGAACTCTATTAGCTCAATAGCCCACTTCGCTATTCTTTCGAAGACATCTATTCAATAAAGAACTACCTTGATTGGTTGATCAGTGAGGAGTGTTATGGTATATCCCTAGAAGTAGGACCGAAGTCTTCTAGCTGTAATTAGAAGAGTGTAAGTTATTTTTTTTAATTTAGTATACTTGATCTTTGTATCTCTCAAGACTCGACTCATGTAGTAGATCGGTCGTTGTACTTTTGCCTCTTCCTTGATCAAGACCATTGCCAAGGCTGCAGGAGAGACCACTAGGTATGGAAATAATTCTTCTCCAGGCTCGAGCTTTACCAATAGTGGGGGGGAATTGAGGTAGCTCTTGAGTTCTTCGAATGCCTATTGGCACTCTACCATCCAACAAAAGTTCTTTGATTGCTTGAGGATCTGAAAGAAGGATATACACCGCTTGACTGACTTTGAGATAAAGCGGTTTAAGGATGCCACCTTCCTGGTTAGGCACTAGACTTTCTTTATTGATTTTAAGGTGGTCATCTCCTGGATGGCCCCGATCTTCTCTAAATTAGCTTCAATCCCCTGCCTTGAGATCATGAATCCCAAGAATTTTTTTGAGGTCACTCCGAAGGCATATTTAGTCGGATTTAGCTTCATCTTGTATCTTCGAAGGGTGTTGAAGGTCTCTTCATGGTCGACAATGTGATTGGATGAGGTTCAGCTCTTGACAAGCATATCATCTACATAGACTTTCATGTTGCGGCTGATCTGCTCCTTGAAGATCTTATTAACCAAACATTGATAGGTCGTGTCTGCATTTTTAAGCCCAAAGGACATGATCCTATAACAATAAAGACCATGATTAGTAATAAAAGCTATTTTCTCCTCATCTTCTTGTGCCATCTGAATTTGATTGTAGCTGAAGAAGACATCCATGAAGGTGAAGAGCTCATGGCCCGAGGTTGCATCCACCAGCTGATCAATTTTGGATAGGGGATAGCTGTCCTTTGAGCAAATTTTGTTCAACTTCTTAAAGTCGATACACATTCTCTACTTGCCATTGGCCTTCTTGAGTAGGACCACATTAGAGACCCAACTCGGATAGTGGACTTCTTAAATGACCCCGGCTTTGAGGAGCTTATCCACTTCCTCCACTATTGCTTTCTACCTTTCTAGTGCATGGCCTAAATTTTTTCTTTCACTAGCTTGTACTTAGGATTGACGGCTAACTAGTGTTCCATGACTTCGACATCAATTTCTAGCATGTCTATTAAGACCCAGACGAAGACGTCAGCATTCTTTCGCAAGAAGACAATGAGCTACCCTCGAACTTCATCTCCCAAGTTGGAGTTGATCTACACTGTATGCTCCATGCTTCCGTCATTCAGAAGGATGGTTACAAGATCTTCCATGGGCTCGCCCCGCTCCTTAGTAAGATCATCGTGGGCATCCAACCCATCAACTGGGCAAGGGTCGGGATGGCTTTCCTTTTGTAAGGCGATGGAGTAACAGTGCCTTGCCAAGGCCTAATCTTTTTTGATCTTTTCGATACCACAGCTTGTCAAAAACTTTACTTTCAAGTAGTAGGTCGACACCACAGCTCGAAATGCATTTAGACCTGGTCGATCGAGAATTGCATTATAGGCTAATGAGGCCTTCACTATCAGAAAGTTGATCCATGCTTTGGCTCGCTTTGGGTATTGCCCTGCAGCCATAGTTAGTATTATTATTCCTTTAACCAGCACAACATCGCCAGTGAAGCCCACCAACGAGGAGTTCATAGATCCTAGATGGTTATTGGGTATAGACATTTTAGAAAAAGCATCACAAAATAAGATATCAGTAGAGCTTCTATTATCTACTAAAATACAACGTACATCATAGTCATCAATATTTAAAGAGATTACAATCACATCCTTGTGTAAGAACTGAACTCTTTGCGCATCTTCGTCAATGAAAGCTATGGGCTCCTCAATTCTCCTCCTTTTAGTCGACCCCTCAGACCTACCGACCTTCTCTCACCGAAGTCCCTCAGAGATGGTATTGATGATACTGAGGGATGGATGATCTCTTGGTTGCTTCTTCCTCCTTAATGGCTCTAGTTACGGTAGTGCCCTCGACTAATCTTCTCTTATCTCTGGTCGACGTTTTAGAAATTGGCCTAGTTGACCCCGCCTGACAAGCTCCTCGATATGATCTTGGAGCTGAATGCATTCCTCAGTATCGTGGTTGTGATAATGATGGTAAAGACAGTACTTGTTGGGATTGCGCTTGTCGGGATGAGTGCGCATCCTCTCCGATCTTGGCAGCTGCTCCTTGATCTTCATCAAAATATGGGATTTTGAAGTATTAAGGGGGGTGTAATTATGAAACTTTCTGGAGGGAGAACCTCTTTCCATCCTTCTGTCAGGGCTTCTTTGATGACAAGCTCGAGGGGGAGCTTAGGCTCGCCTACGCTCAGGGGATGTCTACGAGCACGACCAAACATCATTCAACTTTTCTTCAACTGCAGGCTTGCTAGATTTGCCCGCCTACTGCTCTCTCATGGCTTTCTCATCCTTCAATGTGAAGGCCTCCTCAGCTCGGGCATAACCTTTAGCCCGAGCTAGCAAATCAGAAAATTCCTAGGGTACTTCTTCTCTAGGGAGAACAACAAATCATTCTTCTGAAGGCCATCCTTAAGTGCGGTCATGGCAATCGACTAGTCCAGATTTTGGACCTCCAGTGCAGTGACATTGAAGTTATTGATATAAGCTCGAATGGTCTCTCCTTCCTGCTGCTTGATGTTGATGAGGAAGTCCGAGCCTTGCATTGGACATTGGCTGCTAACAAAATGAGCCATAAACTGGTAGCTCATTTGATCGAAGGAGAAGATCATACCTAACTTCAGTATCGAGTACCAGTTTTTCGCTGCTTCCTTCAAAGTAGATGGAAAAGCTCGACACAGAATGACGTTAGTGCACCATGGAGCAGCATCATAGTCCAGAAGGCCTCTAGTGGTCCCATCGTAGCTCTCGAATTAAGGAAGCTTGAAGTTTGACGGAATCGATTCCTACATGATTCTTTTGGAGAAAGGAAGGTCAGTACAGATGTTATCATGGTTACCTGGGACAGCATGATGGAGTTCCTCAATCCATCGATCCATTTCTTGGAGTTTTCGATCAAGGATTTGATCTCGATCGTGGGTCTCAGAGGGATTTCGACTATAGATGGGGAAGTTCTCTTCTGGAGAAGAGTCATGATCGGAATAGGAGCTCTCTGCTCTCTATTTTCACTTTTTGGAGGCGACGGATCTGCTGACCCAGGTATGCCTCCTTAGGATTAGTTCTTGACATCTTGATGGGGGGGTTCTCCGATCGAACTGCCGTCGAAGGTCGTTGCATGGCCTGCACCATCTCAGTGAGGCTTCGAACTTGCTGCATCAATAGGTTGAACTATCCCGGATCTACCATTGTTGCTAGTGGAGGAGGTTGCGATGTCGGTGAAGCAGGTAGATTTGGCTCAGATCTAGAGGTAGAGGTGGTGGATCTTCGAGTGGTCATCTTCTTCGAAGGTATTTTGAGATTGAGGGAGGGAATGGAGATAACCCTTGAAGGAGAAAGCTCATAGGATCGATTGAGCACTCCTTTTAAAATAAGGGCTCAGGGGATCCCTTTCTTTAGTGCCATTTCTGTTGGTGTGAAATCTGGTTGATGTCGAAATTAGTGTTGGAGTTGGAGAGAATGAGATCGTCGTTGGTAACCTACAAAATAAGTCTCGCCCGGAGTCGGGGGTGGTGGCTCCGGCAAGATCCTTCGACGATCAAGTCACCTCTTTCGACCAATAGAAATGGAGTGCTTAGAAAAGAAAATGATAGAGTATCGAGAAGGAGAAGAGAGCTTCAGGAAGAAAGCATATCTGAAGGATCTTTTAAATAAGCAGAGTCTATAATAAACTGATAGTGGTAGCCGCAACCATCTGGTAGTGGGTCGTTCGGAGCCACGTGAAGTTTGTTATGGAGGGTAGTGTCTATTATCGCGATGTGCTGGCCTATTGGGACTTGATAGCTGAAGTTTGGATAGGATAGCTGCAAGTGATGAAGAGTTTCTAGTTATTGTTATTTCAGAGAAACTCAGAGGTTATCAAGGTTGACTATGCATAGGTTGTTGCTTGCTATATTGAGGGCATGCGCCAAGATCCCTTTAGGCTGCTGGAAGGGGTCCGAATGGAATTCTGCTAGGAGTATCTAAGAGAAGCTTGATCGAGCAGAGCCCTTTAGGCAACTGGAAGAAGAAGTTTGAAAGGAGTTCGACTGTAGCAGAAATTCGAAAGGAGTTTGACTGGGGAAAAAGTTCAGCTGAAGAAGAAGTTCGGGAGGAGTTCGACTTGTAGGAGAAGTCTGGAAGGGGTTCGACTGATGAAGAAGTCTAGCTAGAGGAGAAGTCCGAAAGGAGTTCGACTTGTAGGAGAAGTTTGGAAGGAGTTCAACTAATGGAGAAGTTCGACTGGAGGAAAAGTTTGAAAGAAGTTCGATCGACCCCCAAGCTGGCCAGGGCAGACTGTCCAAGGGGCCGCTCTCATTGTTCAAGTTCATCCGAAGGGGATCCAATGATAGGAGGATGGCCGAGATCGCTCTAGGACTAGACATATAGCCAAACTTTGGCAAGAGTGGGTTTATCCCCAATAGAGTCCATTGGTTTGTCAATCATGTTTTAAACGTTAGGATCGGATCTCCAATTTTATTGTTATTGGTAACTTTGAAGGTCTTGACAATGGCCAAAATGTCTTCGGATGGATTGGTCCACCGATCTCATCGATATAGATAGCCACAGTGGTCTCGACCATAACCAAGATATCTTTGGATGGATTGGTTTGTTGATCCAATCGATGTAGATAGCCATGAGGTCTCAACCATAATCAAGATATCTCCGGATGGATCAGTCCATCGATCCCATCGATGTAGATATTTATGAAGATCTCGGCATAACTAAGATATTTCTGGATGGATTGGTCCATCAATCCTATCGATATAGATAGCTATAAAGATCTCGACCCTAGTTAAGATATCTCAGTATAGATCCTATCAATATAGATAGTCGTGAAGGTCTAGACTATAGCCAAGATATGTCTAGATGAATCGATTTGTCGATCCCATCGATGAAGATAGCCATAGAAGTCTCGGCCACAGCTAAGATATCTTTAGATGGATCGATCTATCGATCTCGTTAATATAGATAGCTGTAGAGGTCCTGACCATAGCCAAAATATCTCTAAGTGGATCAGTCTGCCAATCCCATGGATGTAGATAGTGTTGGGTGCCCCTCTTGTCATGTCTCCAAAAATTTTGGCAGGATTAAAATATCTTTTGAGAGGATCGATGCTAAGTGGTCATATCCCTTAACGTATTTAATGCTTAGGATGCTTTGATGGTGATGGTCTATTAGGAAGGACAGCTTTTTGGGCTTCTAGGTGGCTTGATCTACAAAGTCCTTCCTGGGTTGACAAGTGTCATGCCATCAGAGGGCGTAGACTAGGGTCGTTAAGCTTGGGTCTTCTATAAATGAGACCATGCCGCTTAAGATGGGCATTCACTATCTTTTCATAAAGTAGCAATGGTATTGCTTCTTTTATTGCCTTAAGATTTCATCGCTAGCCGATAGGCTGGAAGGGATGTCTAGGTAGCAAGATGTAGAGAGGCTGGACTTGGCTTTGGAGGCATCAGGAAAAGTCGCTACGCCGGCAATAGAGTTGTTGTAATGGTGGTTAGGGGCCATCTCTGCTTCATACCCTATGGAGAGGCGATCAGGCCTCTCTAAAGGCATGGTCCACTATTGGAAACTCCCAGCTTTATCGCCATCTTCAAAGGTGCATCGTGAAAGTAAATGCACCTCTAGATGCGTTGGGGCTGCACCGCTACTATCTCTACATAGGAAGTCCTTCAGTTAATCATCAAAGTTTCATTAACGAAGGCAATGGAGTTCCATGCCACCTACTAAGAGATTTATATTTTCTTTTTTGGTTGTGATGAACTTCACCTTGTAATAAGATTGCATGAACCTGATGAATGGAAAAAATAATTTTGTTATATTGCTCATTCCTATGGGACTACTATTTCTATTGAGTTTGTCTGTTGATAAAGATCGGCATGTGGCTGGATGGGGTCTCCATAGGGTTTGCCCCTTCGTGGGGTCTCCATAGGGTTAGCCCCCTTTGTAGCTCGTTCATAGATGAAGGGCAGCACGTAGCCGCTTGGGATCCCTATAGAGTTAGCCCCTTCATGGGGTCCCCATAGGGTTAGCCCCATCATAGTAGAGGGATGGTCGAATCATAATGGACATAAGTTCGATCACTAACCTTGCCTGTGTACCTCGACTCTGCATCACTCGGTAGGCTGGACTACTCTTTGTGGGATCGAACAATGGTATACTTGCTTGGATGGGCTGAATAAGTCGACATCCTGCTCCACCCCCCCAAGGTATAGTGGGTCGAGGGACTATCTTTAGAGTGTTTTTTGTGATGGCCTTGAAGCTCGTTAGAGGCCATCCTCGAGGTACTCTTGGATCTTATCATGGGATTCTTTTCGACTTTGAATCTTGTCGAGGTCATCTTCAACGAACCCTCAGGTCTTGTTAGGGATTTTTCGTGACCTCGAGTGTCATCAAGACTGGCAATCTTGGATCTTGTCAAGGTTGGCTTCGATGAACCCTTGGATCTTGTTAGGGATTGTTTGAGACCTCGAGTCTTGTCAAGGCCTATGATCTCGGATCTTGTCAAGGTCAGCTTCGACGAACCCCCGAATCTTATTGCGGATTTTTCACGAACTTGAATCTTGTCAAGGCCAACTTTGGAGCGCCTGAGGGGGGGGGGGCGCACTTATTTATCCTAGTTGTCCATTCCTTTCATTAGAAAGCACCAAGAGAATAAACATGGTTTTTATTATTCACAAAAGTTTTGGTTACACTTATCAAAAAGGGGGATCATTTCCACTTCTTCAGATTTCTAGCTTAATCTTCTCCCTTCTGCCCCGAGCTCAAGACCTGAGATCATATTGATGATCCTAGTTGTTGGTTGGGTGCCATTGTCTTCACAGGGACGATGCTGAGGCTACTTCTTGGGCCGACGACTCTACCACTCCCGAACATATTTTTCAAGGTAGCTTCTCCAAATGAGAGCTTCGATCTCATCCTTTAGCTGGATGTACTCCTCGATATCATGCCTATAGTCATGATGAAAGTTGGTAGTGCCTTCATCTATCCCATCGGATCAGTAGGGTCTTCATTAGAGTAGGCCTATACATGGAGGAAGTCCTTACCTTCGATCTCTATGAGGATCTGGGCCCAAGGGGCGATCAATGGAGCATAGCTATTAGAACATCAAGGTGGGCTCTTCTACTTGGGACTCTTTGCTAGTCAGGAAGGACCTGCTTGGTTCAGGCATGCATGCTACCTTCCATCGAGACTCGACCTTCCTCTTGCCGATGTGCCATTCCTCCTTCCTCAACCTGCATATATTTATGGATGTAGGCAAGGAGGTCGGCATAGTTCCTCAAATACATTTTGTTAAGGGAGAAAGTGAGGCATTCATTATGGAGGCCTTGTTTCTAAGTCGATATGGCGACGACTTCGTCTAGGTTGCAAACTTCGAAAGTGGCCATGTTGAATCACGCCATATAGTCACACAAGGATTTCTCCTCTTACTGGTGGAGGGAAGAAAGGCTATTTGAGGTCCTTGGTTGGGCCTAGTTGTTGCTAAGATGTGCAACAAACTAGTGTTCAAGTTGCTCAAAAAAAGTGGACTTTGAATGGAGCCCAGAGTAGTGGATCCACAGCATATTCTTCAAAGTTGCTCGGAAGGCAAGGCAAAGAAGCATGTCCGAAGCATCTTGGAGCATCATGAGGGCTTTGTAGCCCTCCAAGTGATCCAAAGGGTCGGTAGAACTATTATATGGCTCAATTACCAACATCTTGAACTGACTTGGTATTGGCTCTTGGAAGATGTCTCAAGTGAAGGGTGGCTGAGCACTGAAGCCAGGGTCTCATCATTCTCCCCATGGCCCTTGTCAACCTCAGCCAGGCACTGCTCGATCTCATGGACCTTTTGCTTAAGGTCCAACTGCTAATGGGACTGTTTGTGTCGAGGGAAGTAGCTCGAGGTTGATCCTCTACTAGAAAAATTAGGGGATCATCAATGTCACTCATCCTAGACAGACCTATGGTGGGATGGAGATCCTCGGTCAGTAGGAGCCTACTAGCATTTTCCTAGAGAGGGGTTCCCTAGAATTGGGGATCGATTACGACTGCTGTGCCAAGATGGTGCCGTCAAAGGAGCAAGCTGAGGGGCCTACTGCTACTCCATTACATGTTGAAGGTGTTGGACAGCGTTAGTTAACATTTGGACTTGGTGGGCCAAGTCGTTAAGCTGCTGGAGATTTGCCATTGTGGTGGTAGCTTTGGCTTCGCAAACTCCTGGGTAGCAGATGGTTGGGAGGCCTTGGTTTGGCTCCATCAAGTAACTTGGTGGTAGGAAGTGGAGCAATTCCATCAAGGCATCTTCTCTCTCAAGTCAAGCTGTTCAAAGTGAATGGGCCTTCCTTCAGCACCAATCTATCGCCATAAGATCCCGACTCAGGTCGGAGTCACTGGAGGAAGATGGGGAGCATAGAGTACAGTTGGCTGAAGATCTGCAAAACAAGTCCTTCACCGAAGTTGGCTCTAGTGGAGACCCTCCGACATTCAAGTTAGGAAACCATGGAATAGGTGAGAGAGATAGAGCATGATGGAATAGATAGCATACCTCTTTTAGGGGGCCCTTCATTTTTCTATTTATAGACCAAATATTGGGTCTTAAGGGGAAGAAGTGATGGAGGCTTCCGTCCTCTCTCAATCATATCATCCTAGGAGTCTCACCTGGATATCCTAGAGCTTGGCGGTCAATGCTGCTTTGTCCAATAGAAATAAACCACTTTCATTAATGGCTTCAGCATGGCCTCTTGGGATTGGATAGTTGACCTGATCACTAAAGACAATGCATAGCAAGCCATTTTTCTTAATGATATGATGGATGGGTTCTATCAACCCTACCAAGCATGATGATTATAGGTGGAGTGAGTGGAGATCTTCCATTCACCATGCATGGTTGGCCAAAGTATATGTTTTCGATCCAAAGGTTGGCGCTCAAAGCTCAGGATCTTGAGAATCATGGCTGGGGCGCCGTGACCCCATAACAAAAGGACCCTTGATATTGGGGTGGTGTACTAGTAGGATATGCTTTGGTCCCTGCATCTGGCCCTCTACCAGCTTGTTGCTGGTGGGCAAGATGGTGATATTACCCATTAGCTTGGACTAAGTAGCTTACATTGGCCGTTTACCATCAAACGGGGCAAAACTTCTGCTAGTACAGCAATCCATCCTGGTATGGTAACCTAGCAGCATAAACTCAGCGACGCGATATATACCAGTCAAAATTCTCATCATGGTTATGCATGATACAATATCCACTTGAGCCAGTCATTTCAAATAGAGCATCTCACCACTCGATTTTGTCCAATGTTTCCTATTAAATTAAAACAAAAAAAATGTCAGGAGTTAACTATTAAATAGTCATATCAAGAACCAAAAATTATTATAATTAGAAAAACTTAAAATATAAATATCTTTGGAACTGCAAAAAAAAATTCATGTTGATCAAAATTCAAATATTATTATTAGTCTCTGTATTGTACATATATAATATATAAAAGTGAAAAGATTTTTCAACTTTCAATTATCATAATCTCCTTAATCAGGTTTATCTAGTAAATACTGTATCCAATTTAGCGTAGAACACTTTTTCCGATCATGGACCTGTTATGACTAGTTTTTTTTCTTTTTTGTCAATATTCTTGCAAGTGAGATAATATCTCTCTCCCCTCAATCCAAATACTAATTCCAGAAATTCCCAACTTCATCAATTTGATAATCCATAGCCGTTCACTTGTAATAATTATTTTTAAAATTATCTTGTATTTAAGTACCCAAATGTATTTGGATATGCAATTGTTTTTTTTGGGTTTAGGGGTTTGGTGGGGGTGGGGGTTGGGGAGTTGCGGCGGGATGGGGGGATGATATAGGAGAGAAGGTACAATATTAACTTTGGAGCAAAAAGAGTGGAAGGCTTAAATCACTTATGCAAAATGAATCAATTGAACAGCAGCTTAATGTCAGAAGTAAGGCAACGTTAAGAAATGACAATTAGTAGCTTCATTGCTTTGCTATCAAGTGAGCTTTGTTATCATCAAAGACTCTACTAGATGTCACGACCAAAGAGTCCACCAACTAGTGCTGTCATTATTCTCATAACCCACCAGGGCCCTGGGCAAAAATCATCATGCAAAGCAACAGTCGCAAGGTTGCTTCCAAAGAAGCAAACTTTCAAAAACTAAGTCTTGAAATAACTCAACTAAGAATTAATCTCACCGGATTGGTTCTTTTTGATGGTGATCAATCAATAAGCTGATATCATTATTTCCCCAACATATGCAGCAAGAACCAGCAACTAAACTGAGATCAATCATCCATGATAACATATATGAGCTGAATGATATAAATTCATGTGTATAGCAATACTTTTGAAAAAAAGGTCAAAATGCATATTTTGCAGCAATCTTATGATTAGATAAGCTCTTGTTAATTAAGAAGTAGCACCATTTCAATAGTTGTGCGGGGATCCTCCACTCAAAGTCTGGACCGTTACCCCATCTCTAGGTTAGTAGTAAGGTTGCTACCATGGCAACAAAGGAATGAAGTTCTTAACTCATTTGGTTGGTGGGAATAGAAGAGGGAAAAGCATGGTCAATGAAAAAAATGAAGGAATTTTTTTTGTTGGTTGGAGTTTTCAAAAGAGAGAGATTAGAAAGTGTTAATCCTATGATTGATCTTAGTGATTACAAAATATTGAGTAAAAATATTACTAATCATATATTTTAAGATTGGATACAGGATTTCCTAGATGTTCATATTGAAGAAATTACACTATATGGAAAATTTTTTTTGAATATGCCAAGCTAAAGCACTTCAAGGAACAAATTTTGATAAGTTTGGATGGCTTATTATGAAAAAAATCAAATTGGAGGAAGCAAATGTCATTTGAAAGCATTAGGGCCAAGAAATTTAATTTTGAAAAGCCAAAATATGAAAAAAAAAAAAAATTAAAAGGTTTTGAGTCGACTTTGGAATGTTTCGAATTGACTTTGGCACGTTGGTATCAAGTAGCACAGAGCTCGAATTAACTCTCTCAGAAAAAATAGAGAGCATAATTTATGAGTATATTATTAGATATGTGTGCCCTAGAAGTTAGAATTGGCTGACACTCATTGTACACTTCTAAGGACAAAATTATAATTTTAACTATAAATAATAAAATAGATTATTTTCTATCATATGTATATTTAGTGTCTGTGATATATCCCTTGAGTTAATGGTAATGATAATTCTTATTTTTAAGAGTTGAAAATTTAAGACATGAATTTTTATTATTAACTCATAAAATGCTCCCGACCATAGAATGATCATGAGGATAGTGATTGATTCGGAAGGTTGGTGTACAATCGCTTTTTTATAGTGGATGAGTTTTGAGTTTACGATGTAGGGACACTGGAGCGAGAGTACAGATACTCGTTAGAGAACGAGGGCACTGAGTGTGACCACCTCGAGCAGTTATAAGGAAGTCTACCTTCTCGTTGATGATTGGCTCGAAGCTACAGTGGTGTGTCTGGTTCTTTGACCTGAGGTGCATCGACAGTTCACCTTGAGGGTGCTATAGTTTGACTACACCATGACTCGCTCTCCTAGCCATTCAAAATTATGAGGTGTATGTTGGCTATAACATGTTCATTGTAGGAATTGGATTGCAACAAGAGAGAATCTATCTACCTCGGTAGATGAGGAGCAGTCCTACGATAATCATGAGAATCAAGTCCATAAGCCCATGGCCATGGTAGAGTGAAATAATAGAAAGAGTTTCTATTATAGTTTTCACATCGGACTTGAATCAAATGATTAATTCATGTGACGGAAATTAGGGTTTGACGAGTTCACCTTAACCCTAAATCGATCGGGGCTCAAGATAGAAGAACTTAATCACACATGTAACTGCACCAAAAGGTTCATTTTCAGTTCTGATGGGTTGCCACCATATATTGCTAGGTGTCACTGGTAGATTTTGGGAGCAATTAGAATGATTTGGATGATCGATCATTCTAGTTGTCTGAATCAAAAAAATTCTGATCCATCGAAAGGTGTGTCGATGATGTTGATGATAGAGATTGCGACATATCCCATTACCATACAGAATTAAACCAATAGGATCATACAAATAAGGGTTTGGATCTGGATATCATCAATTAGACTAATCCAGTTCAATTGATTTGAATTAGATTCAATTAGGTTCAACAAAATCGTGCTAGCACACGATTGAGCCTAATGTTCTCCTTCTACAATCATTAAAAGTTTTCTCGACTGAACTAAATGTATTTATGCTCACTCAGGTATCTTTACTTAGTCTGACTGAAGCTTTTTCAGATCAGAAAAGATTTGTCTTAATTTATGAATAAATTTGAGACAACATCTGCCATTTTTCGTCACCTGCTAATTCTTATCTTTTAACTTTAATCAAATATTGACCTTTGACACTTAGACATCTATCCATGTGTCATGCACCTATTGGAGAGCAGATAGGAGCTTGTCCCCTTGCTAGAAAGAGGAAAAAGGGGGTGCATGTCTAGGGAGACGTGCGCCTAAGGATAGGGACACCTGGAGTCCCATATAGATGGGACTCCAAATTGCTTCTTGGAATCAAACTAGGTGGCACCAAGGGACTTTGCTTTGACCAGTCTTGGCACCACCTAAGGGTGTTGGAGAGAGGCTCTCATCTGATTGGATCAGGTGATATCATTCCACTAATCAGATTTAGATCTGATTGCACGAAGAGACGTGATTGGCAGGGATGATGTGGCACTGTATGGCGCAGTAGGGTCTATAAAAACCCTGTCTGTGCCTAGCTTTTGATAGGTTCTCCTTTAGCCCATGCTACATTGCTCTCTCCCTCTCTTCTCCATGCCTACCTTAGATCCTCTCTCTCTTCTCCACACCTAAGATGTTTTGGGCTCCAGTTTGGCATGATCCAGGTAAGAGAAAGGCGACAAGAAAGGAAGAAGGCAGCACTGCTGCAAGAGACGACATCGAATTTTCAAAAAGTTATTTTGAAGATCTTCAAGATTAGATCCAGATCTGATCTTTGGAGGATAGATTGAAAAGAGAGAGATATCTAGATCTTGCCTGAGTGGATATCAGTAGCAGCCAGACGATTGCATGGCTGCATCCAGAACCTTAGGCAATCAGCAGGATCATCACAAGGTAATCAGATTACCCAACAACAAGATATAAATTAAATTTGATTTGATTTGATTTGATTTTATTTATTAGATCTATCAAATCAGATCTAGAAAGCATCAGATTTGATTTAGATCTAAGAAAAAAAAATTTAAAATATTTTTTTGGATTAAATCAAATCTAAACGAACCTGATCCAAAAAATAGATTTTTTCCTTCAACTGGTGTCAGAGCCAGGTTCCCATAAATTATTTAGATCTAATTTAAATTTATTTTTGATTTAATAAGAAGGTAATTTTAGATATCACATGAGATATGATTAGATCTAAAATTAAAAAAAATAAAATTAAATAATTTAGATCTAAGTTCTATAAGATGTATGACTAGTTGTAGAATAGAATTATTCTATGTATAGTCTTACATAATCATAATTTAATTTGATTAATTTATAAATTTAGATAAATTTATTTACTATTTTTTGATGTTATAAATATTATAATAAGATCTAAAAATAGAAAATAAAATTATTTAATTTTTGGTTCATATGAGATATGATGAATGCATGTTTAGACTAGTTGTAGAATAGTTCTATATAATTATCTAAAATAGAATTTATTTTGATATGATCAATTTAAATTTAATTTTTTAGATAATTATAAGATAATTTAGATCTAAAAATATGCATGATATGATACATGAGATGTATAAAAATATGTTTATAGTTAGATCAGTTTTTATATATGAGATATATGATGTAGATCTAACTAATTTTGTAGTCTTTTATATTTCTGATTAAGGCATTCTCCTTGGTCGTCCGATCATAAGAATAAAGTAGGATTTAAATGCCCTCTTCTTCCATTCGATGGGATATTTTTATGATGTGTAGGGGTGTTGCACGTTCATCCTTAATCAGAAATCAAAAATTTATTTTTTGTAAAATCCTAAATCTTGAAATCCTAAAATTTTATTTACATATTTTATTTATGAACCCTAAACTTAATTAAGAATTAAGATTATAAAATATATATTACATCTAAAATCGAGAATTTTAGAACTAAGATATATTCATAAAATTGGGTTCGGACTTGGGTAGCTCAATTAGGTTTAAGTGGTTGATCAAATCGAATCAAGAGTTGATTAGATGGAATCAAGAGTGCTTAAATTGACCAGCCTAATAGGATTGAGTTTGGGTCAAGATCGAGTCATGTGACTAATCGATTAAGCTAAGACCTAATTAGGCTCAGTGGTTAGAATCTGGATTGTAGGCTAACCCAATTGATTCTGGCTCAATAATTTGGTGTCTAAGGTAAGTTTGGCAGATACGATTGATTGATTTTTAATTGGGAGCTACTCAACTCGAATGCGTTCTTATCGAGTTAATGGCATATCCTTTCAATCGGTCTCACTTATCTGGCCATATTTGTTGGCTCAGTCTTAATCTAAGATGGCCAATAATCTGAGCTAACCCATGCCACTAGGTTAGTCATAATGGTTATGACTGTGTCAAGTCTAGTTTAATGAGACCTAAATCAAATCTCCCTAAGAAAGATTAAGTCTCAGATCTTCCACCATTGTAGATGTGCGGGCCCTTCCTGGGATTGATTATTCTCGATTGATTACAGTGGTTCAGTTGCACCAAAAAGATACAATCATACCTATTAGGCATTGGATGCTATGGGCTGAAGGATGGATTGGGCTCAATATTTTGGATACGATGAAAGACTCAATTAGAAATCCAATCTATGCAAATGGTGGGTCTGACTTAACTAAGGAGTAGATCAATATTTCAGGCATGATGAGATTCATGAATTAGAGACCAAGTTTGGGTGCACCATGATTAGAGGATCATTGAACAAGAGTTGTTCACTCATTGGCTAACCCATCATTAATAACTGTTAGGTGAGGTGATGAGTTAGTTGGTGGGACCGCACCACCTACTAGAAATCATTAATTATGGAGATTTTTGCATCTCTATAAAGAGACTGTAGGGATCCGAGAAAATAGTGGAAGCTAATTTATTTAAAAATAAAACTTCTAAATAAATTGATCAAGTCTTAATTACAATATCTAACTAGAAGCTTTGACTCTCTATAGAAAAATGTCTAAGTCCAACCCACTAGCACATATCTTGGATACCCATAGACTGACCGAATCTAATTATAAGGATTGGCACCAAGACTTCAAAATCATTTTGAATTCTAAGAAGTTAACTCATGTATTGGAGCAGGATCTCCCCACCTTACCATCCCGTCCATCCGCTGAACACAGAGCATCTCTTGATAAGTAGACGGACGAAGATAACAAGGTCAGATATTACATGTTGGGCTCGATGTCTGATGAACTTCAGCACCAACATGAAGATATCAAGACTATCCACCAAATGTTGGCTCACCTACAAGCGATGTTTGGTGAACAGAGTCGCACAGCCAAGTATCAAGTCACTAAATGACTGTTTAAAGCTAAAATACATGATGGGTAGTCAGTCCAAGATCATTATCTGATGATGATCAAAGATTTAGAAGAGCTTGAGAAGCTTGATGTGAAGTTAGATCTGGATCTACAGAATGACATAATTCTACAATCTTTGACTGATGCATATGGGCAGTTCATCATGAACTACCATATGCATAAACTTTAAAATTCTCTGACTGAGCTTATGAATATGCTGGTTACTGCTGAGCTTTCTATGAAAGGTTCTAAAGGCTCAGTGCTTACTATGGAATGGACTTCTTTTAAGAGAAAGTCTTTTAGAAAGAAGAAGAAGACTATGAAAAAGCAGAAGGTGGAAAAAGAAAAGAAGAAAAAGGCAGAGCTGAAGAAGAAGGCCGCTGACAAAGAAAAGTATTTTCATTGGATCGCTGACGGCCACTGAAAGCAGAACTGCCCTACTTACCTGGCCATCCTAAAGAATAAGGAGGCAGGTCCTTATGGAGGTATGCTCATTATTGAGTCTAATCTTATGATTTCTTCTGCATCTAGTTAGGTGATTGACTCTGATTCTAGTGCTCATTTGTGTACTTTCATACAGGATCTTGAGGATAGCAGGAGGCTGAGAGATGATCCTATGCATTAGAAATGGAGCAAGAGTTGCTGCGGTGGCCGTGGAAATATATCCTCTTCGACTACCATTTGGTTTAGACTTAGTATTAAAAGATTGTTATTATGTGCCTGCAGCAAGCAGATATTTAATTTCTATTTTATGCCTAGCACTAGAAAGCTATGTAATTAGTTTCCTTAAGGACCATTGTAACATTCTTTATGAAAGAAATAAAATTGCAAGTGGTTTTTTTATTAACGGTCTTTGCCAGTTACATATTGATGTATCTATTTTCAATATCGAGCAAAATGTGAATGCCATAAAATGACCTAGAGATAGTCTAAACGATAGGTATCTATGGCACTTAAGACTAGGTCATATAGCAGAAGATAAGGTTAACAAATTGGAGAAAACTGGGCTATTGAGTTCGTTGACTTTCGAGTCATATCCAATTTGTGAATATTGTCTTCATGGCAAAATGACTAAGTTTTCTTTTGTGGGACATGGGGAAAAGGCCATGGATCTTCTTGCCCTAGTACATACTGATGTGTGCAGCCCATTTGATGTGCCGACTGAAGGCAACTTTGTCTATTTTATAACCTTTACCAATGATTTATCTAGGTATGGATATGTGTATCTTATGAGACACAA